>VZTE01001278.1:863883-887786 GCA_013397775.1 Eulacestoma nigropectus | reverse complement strand
CACACACACAATCCTTAGCTGCAGATCTTCACCAGCTGGGCCCGTGGGGGGAAAGAAAGAGGCTGAATAGCTCTGGGATCTTACTTTTATACACTCTCAGCACTTCCCAGAACCCACCACTGTCCTGCCCCACAGCACAAGATGATTGGTGAATTCCAAAGTCCAATCACAAGTCCCTTTCACCAATGGATCATTTGCTGGGGAGGGACGTTGGTTTACAGAGGGGGGGGGTTTAACAATTTAACTATCTTAACAACTTTAACAACTATTAACTTGGTTATAAGATGATTTTTATATGCAAAAGCCAATAACCTAATTTCATATATGACAGTAAGAACCTATACTAAGGCTGTAATTTTATAGTTTCACCCTGGTGTCCCAGTCAGCCAAGTTGTTTTCACTGCAAACTGGTATAAAAAGTTATCTCCATCTGTCTGGAAGGGACCAAGTGGAAATTTGGAAGCTTTCGCAGAGGATGTGCCTAAAAACAGTGGCATCAGGCAGGAGGTGAACTCTATATGTTAAAAAGAGGAGTCTACGTAAAAAAAGGTGTCACAAAAAGGGAAAGAAAGGTGACGGTGACCATGAACTTTGGGCACCTGGGGTGTGTGTAGACTGTGGAGATGGTTATAGAAACTTGCTCCTTGGATACAGTGGCAGGAACTAAAGGAAGCTCCTGGAAGCCTGACTCCCACTCTTCAGCTCTCATAGCAGACAGAAATCCCAGAGACGGGTAAGTGACTGTGTCTGTGAAGACTGTCTTGAACATTATTATTGTAATACTTTTGATCGATTGTCACAAAGTACTGTTGAGTGTGTTTTTGAAGGGAGAGAGAGGCAGAGAGCAAAATTTTGGTACCTGTCATGGAGATAATTATTTTTGTAGCTGAAGGGAGGGAAGGGGATGGTGGGAAAACGAGAAAGGGAAATGAAGCATCCCTTGCTTCAGGTAAAAGTGATTTTTCAAACAGGAAAATAATTAAGCTGAACTTCTATTTACGTGACTGCAACCGATTCTATTCGGGGCAACTGATCAGAACAAGGTTCTCAGAGGTAAGAAATTATACTGCAGATAACAGTGCAGTAGGGAAGGATAATATAATTGTATCAATGACAGCAGTCCAGAAGATGCAGTAGTTTTCCCCTCAATTTATTTGTGAGTAAAGTGGTCAGGTGCATGTGCAAAATATTAATGATCTCTTATAACAGTGGCCATGTGTATACATTACATAAATATGGCTATGTGTATATATTACATAAATATAATATTTTCTGTGTACTTAAGTTCTTCTGTATAAGAAGGTATCAGAAGAAGAATTTAGAGTTTTTTGCAAACTATTTATATAAATTATATAACCTGTTGCATGCAGGATGTACTTTTATATTAATGCCAATTTTTCAATTTATTTCAGGGGAAATTACCCTTGGTTGGAAAATCACAAGAGTTAAATTAAAAAAAAAAGGAAATCAAGAAAGTCACTGAAGATGTAATAGAGCTACTGTGGTGATGGCTTATAAACACTCCATATCCTTTTTGTGTGGAAATAAAATTGCTGTGAGTTACAGCTCTGGTATTTCCTCTTCTGTTAGACATCAGGTTATGTTTTTGTAGCTTTGCTGAGAGCCACAGCAATGAATTTGTATCTCTGTAATCTTTTGCATCAAGTTCCAAGGGCACAGTCGTAACAAACAGCATACCAGTCACCTTCCAATTATAGCTAAACTAAATTTTAAAGGTAGTATATGCAAATCTACCCTGAAACAGAAACCTCACTAAGCTTGTTATGTACAAAGGTGTTTATGTTCTTCTGTTTATGTTCTTTATGTTTATTGCCAGAGTCATGGGGTTGGTGGACGGGAGACTAACTCTGCCAAGCAAGAAACTCTCAGCTACTTGGCTCCTTGATTTGCCAGTGAGACCCAGGTGTACATACTGACACTTAATGAAACAGGAGCCTTATGACAACAACATGTATAGTTAGATTTCAACTTTTTCCAGGTCAGATGCAAGCTAACGCTGAAAACTGTCCCTGTATAGAGATCTGACCAAGCTGCCAAACCCAGGTGGCTGGCACTGACTCCAGGCCACACCTCGTGCTCAGAAATTGCTTGTCTACAAAGGGTTTGGAGGTAAAAATCAACGTATATCCGCCTCCATGTTGGTATAACAAATCCCAGCAGCCATGGTCAGGCTTGAAAAGATGTTTTGCTAGTGTAGGGGTTGGCCCACTTGAAAAACCAAGGCAGAAAATATTCTATAAATGGGAAGAAATACAGAGCATAAACTGCAAGCAATTTGGAAATTATATTTTTTCTCTCAAAGCAAACATAAGCACCCAAGGCTCTGAGATGAAACCATACTTAGAGAATAAAGACATGGTCAAGCAGCCAAACAAATGGAAAATGAATCCAATGGTGTTAAGCTTCATCCTGCCCTGCTTTGGGAAAAATTTCTTCTTAAATACATTTCATTGTGTGAATTCAACATCTCACCTCAAAGTATTATATTTGCTTCAATACAGGCTTTGTGATCTGAAGGGTTGTCCTAATCCATTTGGCTGAAAAAGTACATCCCCATTAATTCCGAGTGTCAATACACAGAATTTAAAAATAGTTTAAAAAAATCACTCTGAAAGTTCATTCAGATTAATGTTTAATCATCCAGCATTCCTGTTGTCTGGAGGCTTATGAGCATGGGAATCTTAATGTGCTATAAAGTAGCATTTAAATTTTTGTTGAAGGAGAATGTGTCTTTTTCAGGGAAGAGTGAATTATTACTAGGAGTGATCTACAGGAACAATTAGTGTTCAGTAAGTTCCCAGTCCCACTCTCTAACTTCACAGTAACTTCCTCTGTAGACATGCATCCAGGTAGGCAGAATTTATGGTTAGTTAATCTTGCTGTGCACATATTGCAGCACTTTCGCTGCAAAGTGGATCAGAGCCCAAACAGTGAAGGATGGCTGTGTCTGCATTAGGAGCAAAACGGTGCTGAGGATCCAACATTTATCTCTCAGGAGCTTTTCCTTCAGAGTGTCTGCGGTGTGTTCCCAGGGACTCAAAGCCCATTCGTGGCTGAAGCACAGCTTTCAGTTTAGCTCCTGCAGAAAGACCCTGGTTGGGCAGTGTGGAGCAACGCGCACTGAATGGGGAGGATCAAGAATAATCTGAACTTCAGTGCTAGTGTAGATATTCTGAAACAGAGCAGGGCTTCACAGAAGGGCTACTCTGATGGCAGCCCAGGTGTGCTGTGAGTCTGGGGTGACCAGTGTCCTGGGGACCTGCTAGAGAGTGGCTGTGGGACTCTATGAATCAGCAGAAATGTTGGTATTTTTCATTTTATGGAAAAAAGGATGCAGAAAAGCACTCATCAGATTGATGCCTATGGCACCGTTCAGTCTGTCATGGCATTTGATGCAGAACTAACTGCACAGCACTCTGTGGTGAAGGCCCCATTATAAAGGCTGCATTGAGAACTGGCCCTGAAGCTTTTTTTGCCCCAGTCTGTTTGCCATGAGAAACAGTAAATTAAATAGCATCGGAAACGCCGAACTCCTGTATGTAATGAGCATGCAGCCCACAGAATTCACTAAACAAGAGGTAGGTCAGTGGGCTTAGTGAATTTGACTGGTTCTTTTTAAAGACTGTATATTATTAAAAATGTTTCCAGCTTCTTAGTCGGAGCTGAGTGCAGAGCTTTTGAAACAAATTTGAGGGGTCAGGAAGGGGTGTGCTATTTTTGGCTTCCACTTAACCATCCAACAGACAGGAATCAGGTAAATGATTTGCTTATGTTGCCATTAGTATCATGTTGCTGGTATGTGTGGCATCTTTTTCATGAAAAAACAACAGAGCTACTGTTCCAGCAGCTTGCAACATACATTAGAGAAAACTGTGAGGTTTGCCAAAGTGCTTTTGCTCTTTACATAGCAATTAAGCTTGAGAGAAAAACAGATGGCCACAGGTGGGTCTCAAGCAGCTGAACACAAACCTCAAATATCTATCTAAACCACAGTCGCCTTCTGGGATTCAGGTGGCTTTTGAACAACCAGTGGGCTGTTTGTAAATTATTCATATGGATGCTTATCTATTCCTCCCTATGAAAACAGCACATGAGAGAGGTGGGAGCGGCTGATGGAAAGAGTAGGTTAGGGCAGCAATATGGTCAGCATCACTCATGAACTCTGTCACTTGTGGATTTTTTTTAAAACGGAGAGTTAGAATGTGCAGATCACAGTGCAGGTGCTGAATCCAGAGAAGGATGGTTTGGAGGGGAGGGAGTGAATGTGGTTACCCCATTAATTCCATCATGGCTTACATTAGCAGTGTGTCTTTAAAAACAAAATAGGGTGATGCTAAGGATGTAAAGGGAGGTCTGGTGTACGTTACATCAGTTGTAAAATTGAATGATTTCTAAATTATTATTTTTTTTAAATGCCACTGGCTGAGCTATAGCACAAAGCCGAACAAAGCCACTGCAGTGAAGAACATGAGTAATTTCAGTGATGGGACCTGCAGAATTATTTAAGCAGATTTGTGTGATAACTGGGGCTTTTTTCACAGTGTTTAGTCTTGATAAGAACAAGACTGATGTCTTATCTACATTGCTTATCATATTTACTGCTTAATAGCAATGGAGCTGCTGACAGCAAGCAAATAAAAAATTGTCAGGAAAGTTGAGTGATTGAATTACCACTAAATGAATGCCCAGCGTTGTCAGTGGTATTTTTGGCAACAAAGAAACCAAACCAAAACAAAAACGATTTTCAGAAATCACAGGACTGAGGTGATCCTTCAGAAGCACCAGTGGAGACTGCATCAACAGGAGGTGTCAAAAAAGGGCCGTTTGCCTTCAGCTCCTCCTCCTTCATTGTGATGAAGGAAACTTCTCACTTCCACAGTGGGGAAACTGTTTCAGACCAGAGGGTGGACAAACAAGGAGAGGGAGTGAGGCAGTTTTTCAAGGAGCAGCAGCCTCCTTGGGTGCCTTCAGTTCGTTTTCTGAAGTGCAGCCAGTTTCAGAGGAAAGTAGCTCAGGAAAAAGAAGGTGCTGTGCTGCTTGGGGGCTGACAGGCTTCCCCTCCTTGACCAATAATTAATTACCTGAGCCAGAAGATAAGGCTGCTTCTTGGCAAAATGCTTTTTGTCGTATAATGGTCATGACAGAGATGAAACTGCTTGGGAGTGCAAAATTGACTTACTTATCCATGTATAATGTATCCATGTTATATATATCCATGCACCTGATCGACTGCATTCACACCAGGCAGATCTAATGATGCTTGGTGCTGGGGCTTTCATGAGATGAATCAGGCAGGTAAAAGATGTCATTCATTTTCCACTGCCCTCTTTCAGATACTTTGGACATGCAGTTTTGTTAGTTTAAACAGAACCCAACAATCCTTTTCATATTGTTTTTTTGAGCATTTTGTTTTAACGGAGAAGTGGCAGCTCATTTAGAACCCAAGAGCATGCGTAAAACATTCAGATTAGTTCCAGCTGAGACAGCTCTGGGTACAGCATGGAAGCAGGGAGTTTGCCTGGCTGAAGACTGTCACCTGTAGCAGGTCTTCTTTCCTGTCCTTAGCTATCTGTCTTCATTAAAACCAAGGTGATGGATTAAATGTCACTGACAACCTTTGCACTTTTCCTTTTAATTAATGTCTCTTGAAGGGACTCAGCAGATGTATAAGATTCATGTTTATTGTAATACATTTGCTGTTAAATCCTGTTTCACTTCTTTAGCCCAATGGTGCTATTGCTTCCTTACAGCACATGTTGCAAAACAACCTTTTGAAGCCCAACTAGAAATGAAAATTGATTAAATACCCGATAGACTGCCCAAAGCTGCATGAAAATTGAGCATGAGTGTTTCAGAAGTTAGAAATGCTATCTCAAAAAACTTGACAGGTTCTCTACCCCTAAGAGAGTCCAGAGAAGGATGTCCTGGTTTACAAAGATGCTGACTTGGAAGTTTAAGCAGGCTTCACTCCCATGAAACTGGATGGTTAGAGCACTCAGGTCAAAGCCCTAGAGAGAATCAATGCCTTGCTGGTGGGTGGTAGGCACCATTGGGTTGGCAGTCCTGTCCCTGGTGATTTTGAGAGCCTATTAATCTTGTTCCAGTGCAGAACAGAAAGCCATCTAAGGTGCTGGAAACTTTTCCTGTGTTGCTAGGGAAGTCCGTGCAGTGAGGCAAGGACAATGTTTTTCTTTCTACATCCATCCTCCAAATATTTGTAATTTCTGTGACTACTCACTGTGTGCATCCCATTATTTTCTCAAGGCAGTACTACTCAGACACCCTTATCTTATTCTCCAAGGGGTTCCTAAACTTTAAGTAAGGAGGTTGTAGATCAATTAGCTCCATCTACTTATTTTTTTTTTTCTTTTCATTTTTATTCTTAATAGCAAATAGTTGCATTTTAATCTCTTGGTACCCACTAACTTTGAAGCTGAATTACTGAGAAAACAAGGCATTTAAGTCTTGATGTGAGAAAGAGCTACCCCAGTGCAGCACAGAAAAAAGGACACCCTTTGCTCTTCATATGCCACACGCAGTCCTGCAGCTGCAAGGGAGTTGGAGGTGCTCAGGAATTTACCACAATAATCTGAGGTTTAGACTTCGTTCCTGGAAAGGGCTGAAATAGCTATGGTAACTGGCCTTCAGTTGGCCATCGGTTGACAGCCTCAACACAGTCTGCCCTCCAGGGTTACGATTTTTCCTCCTACCCATCTTCCCTAGGCTTATTCCAAAAAGAGCTACAGTTAATGATAATTTCTACTTAAGAGAAATATATTGACTTCGCCCCTCTCCATTTATGATATTACCAAAGATACTATTCCTTATTTATTTTTCTGTTTTTGACATAAATCCCATGCTCTGCTATGACCCCATTGAAGCCAACAAGTTTTTCTCAGCTTACACCTAGGAATGATACCAATTTTCTGTGTGTTTCTCATTGTGCCATTCTGCCAAGGACATTATTGTGGGAGAAAAAAAGATCTCCCACAGCTGGGGAAGAGGGTCCAAGCTATCTGACTGGAAATTTGTGCCACTATCAGTCTGTCAGCTGTTTATGTTCTCACTGACCCACAGCCCTGGGAGATACCACCTTGTTAAATCTGAAGAACATCATGTACCAGAGTCCTACTGCTGGACAGACTTGACCTTGTGCTACTTCAGCATCTAGCAACTAGCTTCTCAGTGGGAAAAATAAACCATTCAGAGAGGATAGCAATTTTAAAAATGCAGCACAATAAAGCTCAAGATTCTTGTATGTTTTGCACATGTAAAGCACCATTCCTCCAAATTCTTTTTTCCATCCTGTAATAATGTAGCAATTGCCCAAGAGCGTGAACATGTTAATATACGGGAAGTAAATTAACCCAATAAATTGCTGACTAAATCAAACAAATAAATTTTTTTTCTTTGAGAATAACATCCTCCCTATCCATTATCAAACAAAAGATACCTGTACTAAAAGCTTGCACTCGAGGCACTCTTACTGGTACTGCACTATTTGTGACACAAACACATGAAGTTTATTACAGCAGGGAAAATTATTTCTATCTGCAAATATTTTGTAGTAGGTCTTTCTTGCGTACAAATTATGGGTCATTAGCTCTCAAATAAGCAATATCTGCTCACATATGGGGCACGCAGCCACCTTAAAAGGGACAGTGGAAGCATCTGCCTAATGAGGTCATCCTGGGAAATTCATGCAGTCAGGCAACTCTGATTAACAAGTTGACAGAAACAGGAGGTGCAGGTGGATTCTTTTCCATCACTTCTCAGGCTGGGCTGTACAAATGGCATTTTCTCCAAACTGTTCCACTTTGCGTTACAAAGCGTTTAATATGGAAGTTCAACCTATTATATTCCAGGCTCAACATACTCCAGAACCTGAAGAAATATAGTCTCAGGCAAAGTGTTAGAACAACATTTGCAGCTTAACATTTCAGCACAGATCCTTGAAGGTATCTTCAGACCTGCTCTTTGCCATAAGATTTTCAGTGAGGGCTGAGATGAGGATCCAAGCTGGTGGATTTCATGTTGGGATTTAGACACCTAAACATGTAGGTGTCTTATTTTCTTCCTGATAAGTGATTTGCCTGTGGCAACAGAAGATGCTTGTGATCTAACAGGCACTGTCTCAAGCTCAAGCACAGGCTAAGCTGTATTCATTCTGCTGGATTTGCCATAATGAGACAGTAGCAAGTCACCAAAACATTGACTCAATAGGCTGAATATGAAAGGAATCAGTGGTCTATCTCCAAAGGCTAAAGGCAGGTAAGAAGATAATAGAAGCCACCAAAACAAATGCCATTAAGTGGCCACTTGGCTTGACCCCTCAGCACAATGTATCAAGGAGCTGGAGAGAGGTAGGGGCAACTGTGGCTGAGAGAGTGCAAGAGAAGAACAGCTTCTGCCCAAGAAAAAGTAGTGTCGGCACATTCAAAGGTGTAGAAGCAAAGAAAGGAAGAAAGAAGCAAAGCTCAGTAAGTACCAAGCCTTCAGTGAAATAAGGAAGAATGGATTATTTAACCTCTGGAAGCTGAAAACTTGACCATAGAATAGCATTCTTCTGCAGAAGACTAAATATTAAGGCATTAGTTAAACAGGAATGTACAGTTACAGACAGAAAAATGTACTGTCTGAATGAGTTATTCAGAAGAAAGAATGAAATATCCAAAGAGCTGAATATTACAGAAAATCTGGAACTGCCAGTGAAAAACTAGGATAAAGTTTCATTTCTAGAATGGAAGGCACCATCTTCCAAATGGAACCTAAACCACTTCCAGTTTCAGAATGCATCACACATTACTCACATTACTGATCCACAGGTGGAGAGGACGTGAGGTGAGCCTGGTAAAGTCTGAAGGAGAGCCATCATAGAACTTGAAGCAGTGAAAAAAACAAAAGCTTAAAAAAAAAAAGATAAAATACATCCTCAATTAAATTATAACTCAGCTAGTATGCACGAAGTCAAATGACTTCTGGCTCAGTTTCTCAGAGAAGATTAGATAGTTCTCCTCCAAGTGGAAGAAAAATGTATCCTTTTGCAAATGCATTTCTCTGTGTTATGCTTTTAACTACCAGCTTTTAAATCATGTCTGAAGAGGCCTGGGAAACACATTAGCACATCTCCACAAGCGCTGTGTTTGAACATGGTTGGCTTGGGGAGAGAAGAATGAAAGATTTCCAGACTCAGTGCAGACAAAGCCCAAAGGCTGTTGGCATAAGTACAAAGCCAGAGTAGTGCTTCAAGAAAATGGAAAGAAAATGCCTTTAAAGCAGAATCCACCAAAATGACATGAAACGGCAAACAGGAGACGAGAGCAGTTTGGGAGCAGTTTTTCACAATTAGGTCACTGCTCTTTTGTGAATGTTGAAGGTGTTCCACAACAGGAGTCAGAAACCTGCTGAAAGCCTGTTCCAAAAACCCGTCTGGATTCCCTGGCTCAGTTTTCACCATTGCAATTATCAGACTGCCAGGGCAACTGATACAGCAAATTGACTGTTCACTTCCAAAGCTGCTCGCTGTTGGTCTTACAGAGTTAATGCAGGCGCTCTGGGAAGCAGCAGCCGCCGGCATTGTGCCTAGAGCAGCTCACAAACCCCTTGGGGGAATGAGAGACTTACCAGCCATTTCTGTGTGTAGAAGGACACAGTGCAAAGCAAAGTTATCAACTGCATTTAAAATGTCCCTCTTTTTCTGACCATCACTCTCCTTTCCCCGACTCCAGGTTAGCAGAGCGCTTTCCCGTGCCCTGTGTTTCAAAGAACAAGCCAAGGTTCTGTGTGTGTTTCTGGCTTGGCGTTTGCAGCCCGTGGCAGCCAGCTCTGACAGACAGAGCCATCCAAGTGAGCATTAGCCAGTAGTTGCACCCTGCACCCAGAAGAGGATTTCACACCTGAAAGGAGCTCACTGCAGTGGAGGTAAGAAAAGAAATGTCTGCCAATGTGCAAGAGGAGCAGGCCAGCTCCTGGAGTTTTAGGGAATGTGTTTCCATTTCTTTTCTTTCTTCTAGCTTAAATATTTTACAATTTTCAAAAAGGAGGGCATGTGAGCATTAAAACAAATTGTGTGCCAAGGAGTGCACTTGCCTTCACAAGACATCCCGCAGCCGGGTGAGATGGCACCTCAGAGGAAGAGGGATACAGATTTCCAATCAAATCAGTCGCTGAGCTGTGTGGAGCTGGGAGTGAAGCTCAGCACAGGTTTAGGCATGTCTGTGTGCAGTATGGCTGATTTTCCACCTACTTCTTCGACTCACAGTGTAGGTCTGTTTCCTGAGCAATGTTTTAGCAGTCTAGGGGTTTGGTGTGGAGCTTACTGAACAACAAATTTCAGTAAACTGTCATTGTTCTTTGTGTGATTAATAGAGATTAATGCTGATGTATGTACTGGCCTATGACACCATTGTACCTACAAGGAACCATTACTCATCAGCTCAACACGTGGGATTAATTGGCTTTGCTTATTACGAGGGAGAAACAATCAAAAGGTCAAGTTCCCCTAGCAAAATTATGCACTATCACTTAGTAATATCTCTTCAGTTGGAAATACTCATTGAATTGAGTGAGAACAATTGTTTTATATTTTTTGTCAGATCGATCCACTTGGTCTGTGTAATTCAAGTCTAAAACAAACGTAGGTACCCTGACAACCTCTTGCTACCTATGGACGACTTTAGTTGTGTACTGACAGTCCTATGGTACAGTAACTTTTTTTTCAGTCTCATTGTTTATTTTACATTAATTTATGGCATTTATGACACTGTGTTTTTTGCTGTGAGTTTGATTTCGCAGAAACAAATATTTGGAAATATTTGATGCTCTTTTAGGGCCGAAAAAACTACCCTCAGCACAATTATCTGTATAAACAGGGAATACTCAGAGACCTTTATGCCCTTTGAATCATCTTTTTTACAGTGTTTGTGTGAGCAATTCTGCAATGCAAATTACCAGTTACAAAGGATATGAAATGAATGATGAATGGAGAATGGCTGAGATGCTGAATAGCTGCATAGAAAAATCTTCCATAACAAAGAAAAAGGAGCAAAGGAAAGGTGTCATATCTGTGCACTGCTCCCACAAAAGGCAGATGTGATCTCTAAATAAGCAAATAATAGTAATGTGAGATGTGTAGGCTGTTTTAGTCTGTTTCTAAGTGAACAGGAACACTCCCACCCCACCTCCAATTATTAAAAGAAATATTGATAAGGAATTGTTTTGCAAGTGCATAGAGATTTTGCAGAAGTCCCTTGGTATCAGGATGGGAGGTGTGTCCTAGAGATCTGAAAGTATCCTACTTCTCCCACTAGATGGTGAGGATCAATGAAACCCAACTGGTCTCCGGTAGTATGGGCTAAGAAACCATGTCACAGATGTAAACTTTAGAAATTTGACAAGGCCCAAGGCTTTCTAGAAGGTTAAAGATCAGTAAAAGTTGTTCAGAATTTTCAGATTTCCTGCTCTAGCCAGGAACATGAAGAGAGGAACAGGCACTCTCTGTACAAGCATGAAGGTCTTTGAAAGCCTTGAGACCACTTCTGATAGTGTGAAGTCTGGGATGTTGTAAGCAGGGAGTGCCACAAAACCAGGAGGAGATAAACTAAAGAAATATGAGTAACTGCTTGTCCACCAGTTTGTTGCTTATACGAAGATTAATGGAGCAACAGGGATAATTTTTTCCTCTTGAAGCAGAAAAATGACCCTTTTTTGCAGTTCTGGGACAGCATGCTCACATTGCATTCCAAAATTTTTTTTTATTCTTGTACATAAGATTTGTAAAAAAGAAAACTACAGAGAGATTCAATAATTTTTCAAGAAGTTACTGGAAGAACTGAATCATGTTTCAAAAAATAAGACCCTGATTTATGCTGTAAAACCCAGTATTTTGCCTTTCACAGAGACGATTTCCATAGCAGATGGAACAGATTTTTGACCAATTTCACTGGTGTCCTGGTTCTGGCCAGGACAGGGTTGATTTCTGCAGTAGCCAGGAGAGGGCTTGGCTAGGACCTGGAGATTATTCTATACCACCTCACCTCATTTTCCATATTGGGAAGCGTGGAGCGGTTGGGTTGGATTCCATGGTGAGCATTTTGCATGTGAATCACTCTGTCTCTCTCTCTTGTACACTTTTGTTATTAATGTTGTTGCTGTTACTGTTCATTTGCTTCTCTCATTGCTGTTGCCAGTAAATTATTTTTATCTCAACCCATGATCTTTGCCTTTTGTGTCTCCAATCTCCTCTCCAGCCAACACAGGAGAGAATTGGAGGGGGAGCGGGAAGTGAGTGAGTAGCATGAGTGGTGTGTGGTTTCAGTGGGACCACTAAATTCCTAAACCACAACAGCTGTGAAAACAAATAGTCATGGAAAGGCTTTGCTGAGCTTCTGAAGCTAGAAAAAGTAATTTCTAGTTTCCAGTATTTTGGTGTAATTTTGTCACAGAAGGAAGACCATCTATTTTTCCTTTGAAAGGCAATGTTCTTTCAAGAGCCACAAAATTTAACTTAAAAATAAAACAGCAGTCAGTAATGCAAAGCACAGAAATGCCATGCCTTTCTGAGTACCCCTTTTTGTCAAGGTTGATAGATAACAGCAACATTACAAAACAAGCAGCTCTGGGAAAACAACACTTGTAATACAGACTATTCAGACAAAAGAGACTGCTATGGTCATCTCATATGACGTCCTGCTACTGTTACATTTGGAGTTATTTGTAGAATATTTTATGAGAATGTCCACTGAATCTCCATCTCAACATCATTTACTAGGGTTAAGAGATGATCACTCATCTTTTATAAATAAATTTAAACATTAGAAACAAATGGTGGAAGTAACCACCAGGTCAGCAGGGACAGTACCAGAGACATTTGTTAAATAACATGCATCTGTTCTTTTATGCTTTTACTAATTGTCTAGAGCAGAGAATAAAGAATATATTATTTGAAGCCCCAGATATATTAAATTGAGGGAAATTACTAATAGAAAGAAGACATGAAAAAAATAGGATGGAACTCACCCAGATAAAAAGGAAAGAAAGGAGAGAAAGTGAGAAAATGAGATACTATTTATGGATTAAAACGCAATCAAAATGAAAAGCTGTTCTAACTCACAAGGGGATAGAAAAATCTAAGACGTGCTATCAAATAAACCTGCAAAGAAACAACATGGAAAGAATCTTAGGGGGCTGTACTTGCAATGCAGGATAACAAGGTAAAATAGCCAGAGAAACATATAATGAGACTGCAATATATAGATGAAATCTTTTCACAGGCACACCTGGAATAGCCTGTTCACTTCTTTATGAGATGAAGAAGATCTGATGAAAGAGAGAGAATTCAGATCAGCACAGCAAATGGATTCATCAAGGTCCAAAATTTGATTTATGAGGAAGAAAGAAAAGATTGCAAAACGTATTAGATGATTAGTCAGATTAAGAGACAAGTACAGCCTAGGAACAAAGCAGCAGTCTTGAAATGTACAAAACCTATAAATAATGTTGATAAAGGGACTTCTCCAGCTAATTCAAAGCAAACATAAATGAATAGGTGAGACTAGGTAAAGAGGAGGTCAGACTATATGTCAGCAGTCCCTTTCCTAACAGCACACCACTAACTTGCACAGTGATCTTGCAGGAGACATAAGGAAAGAAACTCCATTTGGACCATTGAAAACCTGAGAAAAAATGTGCAAGAGAGGACAGCCAGGAGTGGGCAGCTTCAGCTGCCCAGCTGGAAGTGGCTGATGTCCCCCTGCCCTTCCTCAGCCCTTCAGTTCTCACCAGAGGGACATCACAAGGCAGTACCAAGTCAGTTGAATGTGTAAACCCTGGTTGGTGGCATCCCTATGCCCCTGCCCTGTCCATGACTGGGTAACTGCTTCTCACTCCCCGTGAGACTCTTTCGGGTACAAATTAGTTTCCATCTCATCAGAAGTCAGTCTTTCCCTTCCTTGGTTCAAGTCTTTCCTGGACAAGCAATGAGTCTGTGCCAGAAGAATGGTGCTGCTTGTTTCACAAATCCAGCTGTGCCAAAGTCAGGTTGTCCAGCAGAAGTGCAGTTTAGTGTCATGTTTCACAAAGCAGAAGAGAGCAACAGGTAAGATTTGAATGGCAAATTTGGGGAGCAAGGATTAACACTTGGCAACCTGGTAGTGCAGAAAAATGTTTGTTAAATTTCTTGGGATTAATATCCTGCTGAGATATTAAGCCATATGGCATCAAAAAGCGTGTTGCTGGGAGGTAATGCCTGTTCTGTCCACCTCTCTAATCCAGGGGGATATTTCCCTCAAACTCAGTTTTCCCTCCAGGTCAACGTTCCCACACCAGCCCTGTGATAAAGGAGCATTTGCTTATTAGCACAGACATCCCTATTTCATGTTCAACATGCCCCAGCACATAGTCCCGGTTTCCCCAAACCAACGCTTCTGTAACTGCTGGTAAGGATATCATGTTATTCACTTTATTATCATGTTAAACCCTTTATTAGCAGGCTGCTGTCTAACATTTCATTGTCTAACAGCACCCACTGTGTTAATGGTCATAGAGTGTAATGTTGAATGTGCGCAGTGGGAAATAACGCACATAACACAGGCAGGAGGGCAATTGATTGGACAGTTTAATCTCCTGGTTTATTCCCCTGCTGCCACTGGGAAGTCAATATCATTGAGTGAATGTGCCAAGGCATCATCTTGTGAGAAAACCTGTCTTTAGTGGGATTTAAAGAAGTGATGAGAAGTAAAGAGAACATTTAAAGTAAAACAATACTTACATAAAACTCCTTCAGACTCGAATTAGTCCCACCAGGTTTGCAAGTAGATACTTGTTTCAGGCAGCACATTCCTACAGTAGCACTGAGCGCCTTCAAGATTCATTTGCTGGATGAATTAAAACACAGTGACTTTCAATGTTTTCTCTAGATAAGTCTGAATCACAATCCCAAACCCAAACACTCCCAAATGTTCGGGACATTTGGATCTTACAGAGAGATTAGCTAGGTAGTTGGGGATAAGTTTAGATGTTTGTGGAGGAGGGAAAAGAAATCTTCCAGTGCATTACAGCCTGCACAATTGTAACATCTGCATGGAAGAAGTGAGCATATGAGAAGGGGAGCATGACTGACTGAGACCTAAGAGAAGGAATAGGTGAATATGGGCAAGAGATAAAGTTTTCCAGGCATTGGGAAGAGGAGTTTTTCTGGGGCACTGCGTGTGCCCAACAGCATCACTTCTGCAGTCCTGTTTTCTCTTCTTGGCATTGTGCTACCAGGGAGAACCTGGAAAGCTGTAAGCAAAACCCAAAAGGCAAACTATTAAAGGTGTGTCTCCTACCAAAGCCTGAGAGCTAAGAACATAAAAGATTGAAGCATTTATGACAATCTTGGCATTTGAGGAGTAGAAGCAGCAAGGTTAGTGAAAGCTGGCAAAGCTGACCCCTAAGAACTATTGTTCAGATACTGGAAGGAAAAGGTTTCTGGGCATCAGTTTTCTGGATGTTACTCCAGCAAAATGTTACTCTAAGGAAAAGGCTAATGCTATTAGTGTGGATATATTCCACTAACTCAGCTAAATCTTCAAGAAATTTATTGCAAGACAATACCAAGCAGGAGAAGAAGTGGGAAAATCTATTGTGTGCCTTATAGCAACTATGTTTTTATGAACATTCCTACAATGATCATGGCCTTTATGTGCTAAAGGACGTGAACTCCACATGCAAGTGCACATACGCAGTTTTGTATGGAAAAGCGGGAAGGAAAGTGTTTTTTTGCCTTGTGGCACTTGCAGACTGCAGAGCAGGCAGCGGCTGTGCAGCCCTAGGCTGATGCCTACAGCGGATGCTGACAGCTGAGGAGCAGCTGATTTTCCAAGGGAGTGCCCTGCATCACTGGGCAGTAGGGGCAGAGTTGTCTCCATTCCTTCCATCTCTGATTTATTTGGAAATAGGATACCAGGTTGCTGCAGGCACAGAATCTGGTGGCTTTCAGAGGACTGAATTGTATGTTGGGCAGCATCACTCTCTTTCACCAAAACAATACGAAGGACAAGGGCCAACACTGCTTTCAGTTCTGTTATTTCTTGGCCCTGGAGTGGGAAGCAGTAACACAGTTGTACCCCTTTTCCTTTTCTACTTTGAGAGGGTGTGATGGGATGTGGTCACAGTAGTGTGCTGCCACACATGAATACGAGAGCCAGGTGTTCTCCAAAGGCATGGCAAGGACATCCTGGGTCTGCTGAGATTAGTGGGATGGCAACCTTGGGCTTGTTGGGAACGCAAAAGTCCCATGCACCGTGTGTAAGTTGTGACAGATAGTACAAGCCAGGGTGACTCATGCTAGGATCCTATCCTAGGCCTGGGCAGCTCCATCTTCGAGGTAAACCACTGCCCAAATACCCCAGACAAACCCCTTCCCATAGCAGGAAGGGCACATGCTGAGCACCTCTGCCAACCTCTGCAGTCAGGCAAGAGGAGCTGAAATGGCACAGGGAGCTCAGAGCTACTCAGGAGGATGGGCTGCAGCCACGCTACTCAGTCGAGTTTTTTTTAACCATTCTAATTTATAATTAAAAGCCTTTTCATTCCCTAACGATCTGTGAAGATGTGTGGTGAAAACCAAGAGATGTTTTACATAGAAAAAGAAAGCTTTGGGAGTGAACCATGAAGTGCATTTTGGGGATCCCAGGTGACTGCATGCTGCTTCAGGGACCTGACCAGGCACCCACAGGCCCTGCTGCAGCGTCTGCAGGGCACTCTCCACTCCACATCCACATGACACAGAATCAAAACCCAATCAGAAACCGTGGCAGGACACAAGGTTTGCTGCGCTGGGTACAGCAGCAACACAGCTAAATGCCTGGAAAGGCCCTGGTGATGTTAGAACCAAGTGTGCCTCAGAGCAGCCCTGAAGCAGGGTCCATGTGGGGACAGCTGGGTGGGCCGGTCCCCACGCGTAGCATCACCCACACTCTGTGTCACGGGAGTGACAGACCCCGTGCCAGAGAACAAAACCCTTCCTGCAGCACGAGGCAACCCCCACAGTGATGGTGGAGAAGTGGGTCGGTTCCTGACTCCTCTGGCACCCGAAGCCCTTGCAAAGGGTGGCAGACGGAAGGAGAATGAAGCCCAGTGGGAACCCCTCCCCAGTGGAGGGATGCATGGAGCACAGGTGAAGGTACCCACTTAGCAAGGAGGGGACCTCACTTCAGGAAGGCTTTGCCTGTAGAAGACTCGAGTCCATGCCTGGGCTCGCAGGCGTGATTCTTAGTGAAAAAAGTGTCTAGAGAAAACAGAATAAAATTCAAATCAATTATGCTGTTCAAAGTCAGTCTCTAAATTAATCCAATTATGCTGCAGCGATCTTTGCTTAATGCCCAGAAGCTAGAAATGATGGTTAGAGCAGTCGTTGGGGAAATCAGTTGATAATGACAATAACCAACAATGGAAGATGCTATTCTGAAAGTAAAGTGGTGTGGAGGGGGAGAGGGGAGAGAAAACACTCTATTATTCAACCTTCACTCAAAGAATATTGCGTAGCTATTACAGGATAATGCACCAGAGCTAACCAAGCACAGTGCTGCCTCCAGGTCTCAGCAAGGAAGAAGCTGAAACTTGCTTATCGTTCTTACTAAGGAAAGCTCCCAGCACTGTTATTATGGAAGTACAGCTCTTAATAACCATTGCACAGCCGTGTTCTGGAACAGTTTGCCCACACAATGTCTCTGCCTCTGTCAGGCAGGCTGCTAAAAGCCTATTTTTATATTTTCAAAATTTATTCTTCAAATCAACTTGGTGCAGAAGCTCAGCTTCAGGGCCTTGATGTTTTTCATAGAATGATAGAATAGTCTGGGTTGGAAGGGACCCAGAGGGGTTGAAAGCCCATCTAGTCTAATACCCTCCCTGCATTAAGCAGGGACATTTTCAACCAGATGAGGTTGCTCAGAGCCCTGCTCAGCCTGTCCTTGAATGTCCCCTGGGATGTGACACCCACAGCTTCTCTGGGCAACCTGTTCCAGTGTTTCACCACTCTCACTGTAAAAAATTTCTTCCTTATACCTAGTCTGAACTTACCCTTTTTTAGCTTACAACCACTACCCTTTGTCCTATCCCAGTAGGCCCTGCTAGAAAGTCTGTTCTCACCTTTTTTATAAGCCCCCTTTAAGTATTGAAAGGCTGCAATGAGGTCTCCCTGAAGCCTTCCCTTCTCCAGGCTGAACAATCCCAGCTCTCTCAGTCTGTCTTCATAGGAGAGATGCTCCATATTTGGGGCCCTCCTCTGGTGCTGGGGACCCCAGAGCTGGATGCAGCACTGCAGGTGGGCTCTCACCAGAGCGGAGCAGAAGGGCAGAATCCCCTCCCTCGCCCTGCTGCCCACGCTGCTTTGGATGCAGCCCAGGATGGGATTTGCTTTCTGGGCTGCAAGTGCACGTTGCTGGGTCATGTCCAGCCTTTCATCCACCAGCCCCCTGAAGTCCTTCTCCGCAGGGCCACTCTCCATCTCTCCATCCCGCAGCCTGTGTTGGTACTGCGGTTTGCCCTCACACAGGTGCAGCACCTCAGTTTTTAACATTGTTGGCCACATTAGGCTTCTAGTTTAAAGCATGAAAAGACGGAGGAGGAGCAGGCGCAAACAAGAATATACTCGTGTTTTAATCAGTCGGTCTGTGTGCACACAGGCAGTCAGCTGAACTAGGGCGCCTTGAAAGCACTGATGGAGAACTGCATGTTGATAGTTTCAAGATGGGACATTAGAAATATTTTAAAACATTTGGCCCAAAATGCCAAAGTAATGGGAAGGGAATGGCAAGTGGAAATTCTACTGATTGCCCTAGATGATTTTCACTCAGAGCCTGCATCTCAGGTAGTCCTTATGGGGGCAAAAACTATCTGAAACGTAGGATACTCATGAGTGTTGTGAGGAACTCATATTCACTCCACTGCATTGAAGTCACTGGTGTCTGGAGTGATCTGCATCCCTCTCACCCCAAATATCTCTGAATCTTGGTCTAGCTTTCTTGTTTTGTAGGATACTTCATAACAAGACTTCATCTTTGAGCTCTAGCTCCTCTCTTCGAACTACATCATTCAGATCCTCTCTGCTGGAAAACAGATGCACCCTCCAGTACCCAGTCTCACACATCAGAACATAAAGAATATATTTATAAGATATTCAGCTGAAAACGCTTGGATGTTATTTCTAAGGCAGTATCCTTACTTGTTAACACTGGAAGAACCTGTTCCCAATATTGCAGCCCACATGCTCCTCAGAAAACGTTTCTTTGAGCTGTGTCAAAATTTCACAAAAGATTTGAAGGAGTCTTATTTCAACTCAGTGGGAAAATCTCATATTGTTTACCTCATTACACCTCGTCGCCTCAAGACTACTATTATTATTCATAGCCCCTCACATTCAAAATTGCATGTAAACCCCCACGAAGCTGTGAGCTTAGCTTAAAAACACCAGGTATACTTGTTGCTGAGCTGCTGAGCTTTTTCACAGTGCAGCCAAGACATGATTTCAAAGTGTGCTTCACAACCTCAAGGAGTAGGGAAGAAAATTCACATTTTCTTAAAGTGCAAATTGAAATTCCTGTAGTTTGCAGGCTCCATGGTTTTAAACGGAAAGTGAGTTGGTAACAGCCAGTAGCAGAAGTGTGTAACAAGAGTGGTGCAGCAGTATCTACAGACACAAAGGTATTAAATGATAATGCTTAGCTAAATATCTCCCAAGAAAGCCAAATGAACATCACAGCATGAGAGCTACAAGCACTGAGCCTTCATTGTCATGTCAGGAAACTCTGAGCAATGAAAGCAGTTTTTCCTTTGTGCTCTCTAGGTTTCCAAATACTTCTACAATGACCCAGAAGAGGATCCTGAATTAGTTTTAAATTCTTTCTTCTGATCTGAAAAGTGGTCCATAACAGCTTCCAGAGATGCCAGAGAGCACCTCCTCAGCCAGCGTGAGCTCCTTGGAGGGCTCCAGGGTTTCCATCAAGGGAGACACAGCAGTTTCCACCGGGCAGGAGCTGCCTCTCTGGGAGCTCCATGGTGTCCCACAGCCCTTTGCAGCACAAAGACAACAAGCAATGAGGGATCTAAGAAAAGCAACACATTTTGTGCCCCTAATACCAAGACCTGGATTCCAGATGAGGCTGCCGGGGGATGGAACTCATGCTGACTGTGAGGACCTCCTTCAACCAAACCCAAGCAGAGACCGGCACCCAGAAGCTGTTTCATGGAATTATAGAACAGTTTAGGTTGGAAAAGACCTCTTAGCTCACTGAACCTAAACTAAACCATGTTTCCTGGTGCCATGTCCACATGCCTTTTGAACACTTCTCTCTGGACAACCTGTTACAGTGCCTGACCATCCTTTCAGTAAAGCATTTTTTCCTAAGATCCAAGTAAACCTCCTCTGGCACAACTTGAAGTACAGTCCTCTTGTCCTATTCCTTGCCACTTGGGAAAAGAAACCACCCCCCACCTGGCTGCAGCCTCCTTTCAGGCTGTTGTAGAGAGTGATAAGGTCCCCTCTGAGCTTCCTTTTCTCCAGGCTAAACACCCCCAGCTGCCTCAGCTGCTCCTCATCAGACCTGTGCTCCAGACCCTTCATCAGATTCATTGCCCATCTCTGGACACGCTCTCGCACCTCAATGACTGTGTTGCAGTGAGGGGTCCGAAATGTCCTGCTCAGGGCTGCTCCAGAGTGGTTGCAGTCCAAAGTGAGTGAGCTGCAGCGCAGTTGCAATCTGTCCCTCTCCAGCACGGGCAGCATTTTTCTTATTTGCTCTCTGAAAGCAGCAGCTGTTTCTGCATTGCCACTCGGGTCTCGGCCTGTGCTGCATCACAGCAAAGCACCGTGGCCAGGGCTGCTCTTTGAACATCGCACATTTTCGGGCAGCAGCTGCTGCATCCCCGTCACAGAGCACTTGGGCTGTCTTCACACCAACCCACTGTCCGCGGGCGTGGGGGAGGCTGTGCTGTGTCTGCGTGGAGAGTTCAGCTGAGACAGGGACGTGGCACAGAGACACGTGAAATCTATTAACTCTGGGGAAGCTGAGAGCAGCTGAAGGCTGCAGGCAGTCCTGTAATGAGGTAAACGATATAAGCTGGGGATAAAACAGAAATTACTCATGGACTTATTCCTCAGCATTTCCACTGCGGCTGTTAGTGCCTTCGCCTCACAGATGTCAAATGCAGGCAATTAAAAGTTACATAAGACCACAGCTGAAATTAACCCCTGCTGTGCCCCAGTCAGCACCTACAGGCACCCTCCTGTAATGAAGCAAACCAGGGGCTCTGCTTGGTGGCCTGTGCACAGGCCATGGTTCCAGCTACAAGGACAAGAGTAGGTGTTGAGCTGATACAGCCCTGGGCACATTCTATAGAGGAGACTTTCTGATCTGACGAACCTCTGTTTTTCCCTTCTTAGAGACTGAAGACCCTCTCATGTAAGAAAACAGTGTCCAGCCTTTGTTCACCTTTCCTTGCCTGATTCAGATGAACGCACACCAAGCATAGCCTCTGTAGTGAGAGGTAAGTTCTTCTGGTAATGCACAACTTTCAGACTCCTGAGTTTCTTTCTTTTCCATCCCACAGCCCACCAGGGGCCTGCTTTCACCTCCTTAGCTGTCTTAGGAATTTTAAAAAAGAAAAGAGATTTAAAGTGCCAAAACCCAAAGCGCTGAGAAGTGTCTTGGGTTGCTGAAAGAAGGAGCTAGCTGCAGGGGAAGATATGCTTTGTGCCAGCAAGCTGAACACCTTTTTCACCAGTGAGGGAAAGGTGATGGTCAGTGAAGTCGATGGATGCTGGAAGATGCACAGCTGTTGTTCCTCTGAGGTAGGATCAGAGGTGACACGGCTTCCACAGGCAGCCCCTGGAGGGAGAAGAGCCAAGGAGGATGCGGCTGATGGCTGTGCCTTTGGGCTCGGCACAGGGTTGCTGTGCATATTGGTCCTATGGTGGGGCTCCCGCCTTGGTCCGAGAGGCTGGCTGAGAGCTTGGATCCAAGGACAAAAAGAAAAAAGCAGAGGAATTAAATGGAGTGTTCTTCATTTGGTATTCAGTGTCAAGGAAAAGAAAGCTTTTCTGTGGGTTGCAGCTATAAGATTATGAGAGACAAAGTTGAATTATTAAAACATTTATTCACCCAAGGACATGTTGAGCTCTCTGAGGACCAAACTCATCCACTTAATTAAAACAAAGAACCTCCCAAGCACCATTTATATTGGAACTAAGTGACATATTTAATACTTATGTCCTGAAAGGGTCATACATATCCATAGTGGTGGATCTGAAAAGATAAGAAGCTTTTCTGACTTGCTGTGCTCCCTGCCAGAAAAGCTCCAGCGCCTGGTCTGAAGGCAGCAGGAGGAGGAGGAGGCTCTTGCCTATGGGCTTTGCTGCTTACAAGTGATCAATAGCAACGGCAGTTTGTGCTTCAACAAGAACAGCTTGATTCTTGTGAAGGAGCAACCACATCCAAAATCTGACAGGCAAACAGTCTTGGGGACTTGGTCGCCTGTAGAGAAGGGAAAGGGAGGAGGACCCAGCCGTTCTGACAGTCCTTGGTCAAGGTTTCTCCCTCATGATTACTGTCAGTAGAGACCTGTCAGTACCATTCACTTTGTCAAGGCTTTCCCTGGCAGATGTAGAAGGGGCAGAGGAAAACTGCACTGCTGTCTAAGAGCAGACTTAAGAGAAGGATGGGTGTTTTTCACCACCTATTAAACCTACATGGCTTTGCAATACAGTTACTCTCTGCCAGCTCTTGCGAGAGTTTGGCTCAGGAAGATGGCAGTGGTGACTCAGGAGGAAGACCTCTCTCTATTCTGCTTCCCAGTCTCTTGGCAAGACACACTGACTCATGGAGGACTGCTCAGGGGAAGAGGACAGCACATGGAAGGAACCCGTGGACACAGCTGTCCATCCACAGATATCCACAGATACGGCAACAAAACGCACTTTTACCTCTGGTGTTACAGGTTAGCATCTACTCTACCTTTAAAGTGCCTCTAAACCCACCCAATGACTAAGCCAGTCCAGCTTCATCTTGGGATGGAGATCTTTAGAAGTGCCATACATACTTATATCTACCAGATGTAAGTGGCTCCTTGTCTTTACAGGGAACAGAGTTAGGACAGAGTGTGGAAAGAAAAGAGAATTAACCATCTTCTGCCAAGGGAGCTCTGACTCACAGGGTGGCAGCACAGCCTCTGCAGGCATGAGACCTGCAGGGATGAGAAATCCAGGGGTTTTAAAAGGGCTCATCCAAGTCAGTAATGTCAATGCAAACACATCAAACCCACCGTCTGCTCAGTGCACACGACAGAATCTGAGTCAAAATCAACCCCCATCTTGCCAAGTAAATGATCTGAGTGCTCAGGGGTTGGGGTCTATGCCAACGTCATCCTCCCGTGGGATCAGGTCACGGGGCATTTCTGCCACGCATCAACAAAGAGAAAGTCACGAAGAATGAGAAGAGTGAAAGGAATAATTTGTTGTACCAGAAATAGAGTTTGTGCAAAAGAGGGCTTGACTTACAGTTCATGTCTGTTTCTCCACAGTTCTAGCAATCCTGTGTTCCAAGTGCCTGGCATCCTTCTCAAATCTTGTTCCCAAATATCATCTCAAGTGGCTCAAAACCTCATCACATATCATCACATATATATTAAGATCCACACTCTCATTAACACATGGTAGGGAATTCTCCAGTACAGTGTCTGGTTCTGGACTTGAAAGAAAACAAGCCTCTGGCAATCATGCACCCTAAAGTTTCACCTCTTTGAGAAACTCAGGGGTGAGGGCCACACCTGCTTTATGCCTCCTCTGTCTTAGCCAGCAATCATGCTCCTTGTGCTAATATTTTCCCTTTCCACATCCCCTTAAAAAA
>VZTE01001278.1:760110-863847 GCA_013397775.1 Eulacestoma nigropectus | reverse complement strand
AAAAAAAAAAAAGGAGTATCTTTTTACTGTGAGGGTGATTGAGCACAGGCTGTGAACTGTCCTTTGTTGGAGACATTCAAGAAACTGACTGGACATGGATGTGGACAATCAACTGTAGGTGACCCTCCCTGCTTGAGCAGGGGATTAGACCAGATGACCTCCAGAGGCCCACTCCCTCCTCAGCCATTCTCTGATGCATATATTGATGACAACAGACTTACTCTTTCCTCACAGGGTTCATGTGGGCCCTGAGGAGATCCAGGAAAGCAGCTGGCCTGGCTCTTGGGGACAATGACTTAACAGTTGCTGGGAATGATCCAGTTGATCTACATGGGAGGCCAGACCAGAAGCAAAGGTTTTTCCATTTATGGTTATGAGCTGTAGGATGCTCAGGAATAAATTCCTAGAAGAAAGATATCTTTCCACATTGAAGTGCTCACACCCAGCCTACAAAAAGGCAGTATTTTCACTTACCTGTACTATTTGTTACTGCTGTTATTATAGTTCATCTCCCTCTCTCTCTCTCAGAAAGCCAGGTCAGGAGGAAGAGCGCAGGATATGCAGCTGCAGCTATCAGGACAGGTATGTATGCCTGCTGTAGGTGATGCTGCCTTGGGGATTGGATACTGCTGCTTCCTGTTCCTCGGAGAGGGAAGGGAGAGGAGGCTGAGATGGGTGCTGGGCTCCAAACACTTCCAAAATGACAACAGAAGGTGGGATTGGATAGGAAAAACAAATGTATAAAAAGCTTGACTACAGGTAGTGAGAACTGGGAGTCTTCTCATGCTGAATTTTCAGCTACTTGATGGAGATCCACTTCCTTAACAAGACCACTACGTATTTATTCTTCGACTTCTCACCTTCACTTCTCTTCACTGTAATAAAATTAGGCAGAGCTGAGAAATCTTTAGGTACAGCTCCAGGTTTGTGTATGTGTATTTTCACACTTGTAAGACAGTCAACTATTCTGCAAGCAGTAGTGCCAAGAAGGAAAATTGAGACTTCCCACCCTTCACAGAGGATGTTACTAACACTGAGAAAACTCGAGGCCTACTTCACATATGCACAAAACCGAAAGTGAAAGTATCTGCATGCTTGGAGCTTTCCATGTCTCAGCACCAAGCAACTGCTCCCTCGTCTTCCCCCCTCCCCAGCACAGGCACAAGGAGAAAAGCTTGGCCACTATGCGATGGTTTTTGCTTTTATCACAGGTCTCACCTCACCCCCATCCCTGGAAACATTTGAGGCCAGGTTGGACCGAGCTCTGAGCAACCTGGTCTAGTTAAACATGTCCCTGCTCACTGTAGGGAGAATGGACTAGGTGATCTTTAAAGGTCCCTTCCAACCCAAACTATTCTATGATCCTCATCAGAGCTGTGATGTCTTCCCATTCTCTTAAGAATTGGTGAGGGCAAGTTGAGGATAAAGTGTAACTATTGGTCTTTAAACCAAAATGATGGCTCTTACCAGTTCCTAAATAAACATGAGGCCTTAGAAGCCATCTTTCCTGGCCAGCAGTGATAGTACACGCTTAGAAAGCTTAATGAAGCAAGGTGTCCTTTCTCTGCTCATTTCCACACCTGGTACCCTTTCAGAAACCAGTACTGCCCAGTAAGTTCAACAGCCTTACTGGGAATCTGGTCTCCAGCCATCAGAGTGCCCTCGCTGGCAGCAGGTCCTTGCTAGCTACACGATGTACAGAATTAGGCCAAGAAGACAGGATAAAACACCCAGTCAAAATATCTAGGTCACTTAATAAAGTCATTTCACAAAGCACATTTGTTACTTTTTGCAGGATGCTCCTGCACCTTCAAAACAGTGTAAGCTAGTGGGAGTGAGTGACAACTTCATACATCCAGAGACTTCTTGCTGGCAGGTTAGAATGGGCACTTAACTTACCGTCTCATATCATCTCATTTAACTTATCAACCTTCAGTTTCCACTTCTCTTTCCTGCCTGTGCAGAGACTGGTGACCAGTGCACTCAACACAGCCACCTGAATGAGCAGGGGGCTACTTTTCAGCAGAAAGCGGGCTCGATGCCTTGTGGACTGCTCTGGCAGCGAACAACGGGTTGGTGGCTCTCAACCCTCCCTGTACTAGTTCCCCCCTACTCCAAGGACTGGAGGGCAGGGATTGTTAGATACTGGAGTGCTGATGGTTTTTAGGACTCCTGCCCAGACCCCCCTGACACCAGTTAAACCACCACCCATAAAACAACACTGGGAGGAAGACACAGCCCTCCTCACCAGAGAGCTTGTCCACACGGAATCCCTCCACGAGCACTCTGTGGCAGCTGCGGTGCCAGGGACGCAGCACCCAACAAAGCTGCTTGAACCACGGCAGAAACTGCCTGGCTTTGCTCGCTGGCTGTGTTTACATTCGGAGCATGAATGCTGCCACAGAGTTGCGTGACTGGCAAAGACCATCAGTCAGAATGAGTCTCTGCTGAAATTTGTGCTGTCAAGTCATTTGCAGCATCACAGTGACCTGGAAAGCCAATGTTATTTCACATTACTTCAAGTGGGGTTTTAAGAAAACACAAAATGCACCCCACAACCCCTGACATTTTAGTATTTAATTGCAAGGAGTCATCCTCTGGTAGCTGGGGAGGCTGCATTCAAGTTACTGAAAAAAAAGAAAGTATTTTGATTTCCCATTTTACAAGCATTAGTCTTTTTCTCCTGTTATATGATGAAAGTCACTTGGAGACATCCTGCTTGTTTTCATGAAGAGCGACACCAGGCAGAGCACTGTGGCATTCAGCTGTGTGGTACCTGTGTAAATGTCCAGGAAATGGAACATTTTCCCACAAAATCCACTGTTTTCATCTGTGGATGCTGACTTTGCATTCTGAAGTGGAAAAGCAGTATTAATCTGAAAAGGCTCTTGTATTTTCTCAGTCTTCCTTTTATTGTCATTATGAAGCTTTAAAATCAGAGTGCTTTTTGTAAAGCAGCTGAGATTCTACTGAAATGCTCTGTTTTGCTGCTAAGTGGAAGAATGAAGTATTTCCGCACCAGAATGTACTTCCTTTTAACCATGACATATGAACTAATGAGTCTTCTTTCGCAAACATATTGTTAAAAGGATTCAATCTCCAGTTGCTAACAATTGAGAATAAACCATGGTCCTAGCCTCAGAAATTCAATACCAGAGCAACAACTCTTATGGTAATTTCAGAGGCCAGTCAAAGACACCTGAGAAAATGTCAGATGTTAAGAGTCCATGAATCTTCTGAGCCAGTGTTTCTATTCTGTCCTTCAGCTACCTGCTTGAATCTAGAAATTTGCACCTGCTTTCAATGTCTTTCATTATTTTCATGCAGAATAAAGGAAAGATAATAGAGAAAAGTGCCTTATGTTTGATGGAAGAAAATGAACAGGAAAGAGAAACAAAGCATACAAAATGAACCTTTATTAAATGAAAGAAAATCTGTTTTGTGGGTCAAATATGAAATAGAATATACAAAAACTTTACATCAGATCTCTTGTCAAAGAAATTAAATTCTATCTAGACTGAAGTAGCACTTGTTCTTTCAAGACAACACGAATGGGTGAATACGCATCTTGTGGCAGTACAGGACCACATAGTCTGCTGTGCTAAATTTCAGGTTACAGAGAAGTTAAAAATCTAAACGCTGTCTCTAAAGAACCCAACTATTCAACAAAGTAACCTAAAACCATGAATGTTGATCACTATGTATTCTCTTAGAAGCAAATGGCAGGTGGGTCCAGTGCAGAGTTCACAAAGCTTGCATATCATGTTCTCTGTTTCTATACAAATATAAATAGTTCTTTTTTATTTCAAAAATCCTTCTATATTTGATAGCTTTATTTGTGGAAAAGGATGACCAGTTCATCAAGTTCCTGCTGTACTACCCAGACAATTACATCTCCTTTATCTCCTCCTTATTTTGAAGATTGTAACCCACAAACCACAGCCTGCAATATTTTTAGAAACTTGATGTGTGTTTAATCACAAATCTTTGTACCACTGTCCCATACATGAAGGTTCTGAAGAGCTCCTAACATGTCTTTGGCATAGCACACCATGTCTCATTTAATACTTTTTTTGCTTAAAAAAGTATATTTTCCTTTAATAAAACAACTTAAAAACATCTATTTCTGATTTTGTAAAATAACGTATCACCTCTTGAGTTGCTTTGCAAAATATACACACACATTTTGGAAAAACATTGAGTACTGACATAAGGGACTCATCTAAAGTCTGATCTGTTTATGAGAAGTAAAATATAATTACAAATTCTGTCTTCTGCATGAATCTCACATGAAGTCGTTCAGTTCAGCTTCAAGTGCTGCTGCCATTTCATCCGCTTCAGAACTGCTTCCCTCCTCATCTTCATTGCTGGATTCTTTACTGGATTCACTGGCAGCATCATCTTCATCCAGTTTGCGTTTGTGACCCCTGGAAGGACAGACAGAGACAAGGTCCATGAATGGAGGTGTCTCAGTGCTTACTGAGAGACTCATATTCAACATGAGAAAAAACGAGGCTAAAGGACTTATCTTTTTTCAGGCCTAGACAAAAAGTACAGCACTTGCTTTTAAATGAACTAACAGTAGCCAGTTCACACAGTTCATTTTTTAATTGCTGTTAAGTACTGTCAGCAGTAGGTGTTAATTTGTTTCTTTCATTCTTCTGAAGAAAGTATGAGACTGTTTGAAAATAATGAGTAGATTTACTTTCCTCTTGCGTCCCAAAAGAAAGAAGGAAGCAATTGTGTGAAAGAGATATTACCAAAATACAAATGTTGTTATATTATTTTGAAATATTCAAGTTTCTACTTTTCAAAAAAAAAAAAAAAAAAAACCAACTTTAACTGATTAACCAAATCTCACTGCACCAGCATCTACACTTTCATGCTTCCAAACTTTGAGGTCTCATCCTTCCCTTTTCCATCCCTTTGGATTAGTACTGCCAGGCTGAACAACACATTTCTTTGCATCTTTGGAGAATGAACCAGTTTAAACGGGAAGCTGATGTGCACCATACTCTGCTGAAAGAATCATGTTCCTGGCTCTGAAAGATCTCCAAGGAAAATATAATGCTTCAACTGGGATGTAGCCATAAGCAAAAGAATTTGGATTTGTGGAATCTTAAAATCTCTTTTCCTTGCCAAAGGGAATTTTATATCAGACGTGTACTTCTGAGACAAAAATAAAGTTGAGATTTTTGCTTTGTACAGAATTCATAATGAGATGTAGAAACACCTTCAAAATCCTTCCGGATCATTTCAGCAAATTTCAAGCAGAAAAATACATGCAGGGGAGCAGGCATCTCTCAAATAACTTTCCTTGTTGGGTGGGGTTTCATTAAAAAGAGAATGCACTCACTCGCAGTCATGGAAAACTAATAAAATGATCTATCTATTTTAGCAAAAAGCAGTAATTTAACAATAATCCTGTTACTTCTGAGAGCACAGAGAAATAGCACATAGCAAGGAAGACCTTTGATAAATACTGACATGAGTTATATATATCCAGAAGAAATAAAGGCAAAGATTAACAGTCAAACTTGGGAGCTTGTAAGCAATGCTGAAATACAAAGCAATTTTTATTTATACAGACACCTTTATTGCTGTTTTCCAAGAAACAGGAATTCTCATTAGTCCAGACTGCTTGGTTTGTGGGCTGGTTGACTGACACCTGACCTGCCCTTTCTCAGCTTTTCAGGGAGATGGACAAGGTGTGGGAAGTCAGAAGGGGAGTCCAAATCAAAATGGGAACTGAGCAGTACTGTTCCATCTTCCCCTTCTGCTGCAGCTGTGGGACAAAAAGAGACACTGCTGCTGCTTTACAGGGCTCTTCCTCCCACTGATGTCAGGTGGGTTTTGCTGTTCAGCATAGGGTGGTAGAAGTAATATTCCTGGGAGGCAAGGCTGAAACCTTGGGATACACTCTGGGCTCTAAATCCCTAACAAGGAAAAATGGGATGAAGTGTTTCCTGACTTTGCTACTGAAACTCAAATGTGGCGTGCTGAGGGAGTTTCAGGGCACTAAATGCAGCCTAATTCACAATAAAAAGCAGTTTCTCAGGCATAAGACTGATTATTTCCACACAGCTTCTATTAGCATGCAGTTTGGACAAGGAAGCTCCCATGCTTAAAATGCCCAGTTGGAAGAAATCTTAGCATATTTGCACTAAAAGCTCTACAAATGAATGGAACCTTAGCAACACTTGCTGACTTTGTGATGATTTCAGCCTTGAAAGCTACAGCGCTATTTTAGGCATTAATGATACTATTAGCAAAGAAAAGCTAATTGGGAATTAAAGAAACCTGAAAGAGTCTTACTCAGCAAAAGAAGAAACGAGAAGTGCATCTTTAACAAGCAGTGGATAAGAAGTACACAGGCAGTGCTAACTGAGAAATAAAGATGAATAAAGTCATGGAAGGAATCTATACCACAATGCTCACAGCTGAAAACATTTGTATTCATCTGTTTGTAAGGCTGCATCTATGGAAACTGATGGTATTTGCCCACTGAAAAATGAAATTAACAATCTGACAGTTGTCATTTACACACATGAAACACGTACACACAACTGCAGATGCTGTATTAAAGAATGTGTCAGGACAAGCAGGCTTTTAGAGCCAGCCAAAATACTGTAAGTTTACTGGGACATAAATCAATAGCACAGATCTCATACAAAAGAAAAAAAAAATGTCTATGAAGAAGTAAAAGAAATAACAGCTCACTGAAATAATATCTCACTGCCAGTTCATTATTTCTTGAAAGTGCAGAACAGTTAATTTACTAATTTATTATGGCAAAGACTAGCAAAATTATTAATTTAGGCAAGAAAGTCACTTTTAAAATTTAAATGTACTTCATAGCAACTAGATTTCAGTGAGATCAATAAACAAAATACAGGGTTCTGAAATACTCAGTGTGACTAGTTAATTAAAGAATGGAGTTCCAGTCTACAAAAAGACTTTCCAGAAACTTTTAGGGATGCCTCTCTCCCATATTTAATCCCTCATTCAGTTGTATTAAACAGCGTCTTTGGAAACGCAAAAGACTGACCATCATCTATTTTGTCAGTTCTTGTTATTTCAGCAAGGCTAGAAAGACAGCTCTGTTCAATATCCATATGAAAACTTAAGTCACTCACAGGGAGGAAAAAGCCATGAAAAAAAAAAAGAAAACACAGCTAAGTATTAGTCCTCTAATAGAAAGAACAAAAAAAAACTCTCCCGAATGTTAACATTGTTTTTAATACGACATAAAAACCTTTCAGTATTTGTGTACTGTAAACTGCAGCTTTAGAGGTATTCAAAAAACATTTAAATAAGTATTATGATATCAAATAAAAAGCTAAACCTGATAGAAGTATGGAGCAAGGACATAAGGAACACAGAGCTGCATATTTTCTTTGCAAATTCAAAAAAGAGATAACATCCTGTTAATAATTTCTACCTTCAGCGAAAAAGCAGTATACGCCCATGGCAGCATATCTATTAGCATAACAATTTTAAATGTATATTTTCCTCACTGTTTTGTGCCCATTCCTTGTCATTTCCAGTTTCAGAGCCATAGTGTGTAGCACTTTTAAATGGAAAAGTTAAGCACATACAGGATTCCTTCTTACTATTTAGAAAAAACAATTCAGCAGATGTTGCAGGCTTCCATTAGCTTGATTTGCATTTTTATAATGAATTTTGCTCATCTGATATTAAAAGCCAAACATGTCAATAGTAACTGAGTATCTTTAACCTCACATATGAACTGCCAAAACACTGAATACAGATCTCCAAATATCTGACAACTCTGTGAAAAAAACTTCTACAATTCACATTTCCTTTTCCTTTGCAATAAGTATATTTTCTTTGTAATATCCAGTACTAGGAGGCCCACCAGTGCACGTGCTGGAAAAATCTTTTCATAAGAGAACTACATTTCAAAAATCCTCACATATTTAAATGAATTGTCATGAGATTTAAATAAATTACAAGTGTAATTCACAATAATATTAAACATGAAAAGAAAAAAACATTTGTATTTATATATGCATAAAAGTAGTTTTTAGGAAAATTTCATCCACAGAATGCTAATAAGAAATAGTGATATTCCAAAAGAAGAGACAGGTTTACAAAGTTGCAATAGCACAAGCTGTATGCCTGTAAAAATAGCACAGAAAAACTTACGGAAAATTTATTTAGATCTTGATCAGTTAAAATGATCACTAAAATCCGATTACAATGTACAGGTCGAATGAAAACTGCATTCTTATAAATTCAATTTAGATTCAGTTCACTGAGAGAGCCATAGGGAACAAAGTGAAAAAAGTCCAGTATTTCTTGCTTCTGTTATCTTAAGGCCTTAATTTATAATTGGCTGAAAATTATGTTGGAAAAACACTCTTCTTCTCTTAACTGAAAAGCAGATTGTCTCTGGTTTGTTTTGCATCCCAATGGCACCCCTTTAAGAAATACAGTGCTACATTAAAATAGAAACATCTAATTAGCAAAGGAACTCAAAGGGCAACATAACCCTTGCTTTAAACAAAGCAAACTTAAATATTTTCCAAGCTTTGTTTTAAACTTGTAAATGAAAACTACAGAAAGTATTTAAATAAATGTTCACATATGCTTTAAACTCCAAATACCCACAATGCCCATCCCTACACTGATAATAAGTAAACCTCTCATTTATTGCAAGTTGACCTGGCCTTTTTTCAATAGCTTCTAAAATCAGTACAATAACAGAGTCTGCAGACTAAATGTGTTTAGTCTTTTACAAGCAATCAGCTTACAGCATTGACATTATAAATTAGGACTTCAATTTGCTACCAAATACAGCCAAGCTTCTCTCTAATGAGAACACTCACACAGCAGCTCTAAGATGCAAGGCAAGGGTTTGAAAAGGGCATTTTGAAACTGCATGCTGCCTTCCAACAGCATCACAGCCCTGCAACACAACCTACACTGCCCTGGACAAGCCTCTGAAGCTCCATGTGGAAGGTCTGTCCTGGTTTCCACACATGCCTAGACCACAGCTTTCTGTAAACTCCTTCCACAATGGAAAGGTGATGTGGCATTCGGTAATGCAACTGGAATTTGACTATGGGAACAACTTATTCAGATAAACTAGTTCTCTGGCAATATTCTTCAGTTACGAAGAATTAGGGCTGGTTATCCAGTAAAACTCTTCTTCAACCCATCTGAAGATGCCAGCCCAGTACTTGGCTAACGAGCTTCAAGGCCTTGAGCTCTGAGAACACACAAGACTGAAAATCAATGTTGTGAGCATTAATATGTTACATGAGACAGACAAGATGGTTGAATTTTCAGAGAGATATTCTAAGTTTTGCAGTTATGTTTTCTTAACATGGGATACATGGCAATATCTTTAAGGCCCCTTCCAAGCCAAGCCATTCTGATTCTACGCCCTTTTATGTTCACTTGATACAAGAGTAAGCAATTGTCCATAGCCTGCCTGTAACTCAGGTGTCTACCCTCTGGCAATTTCCCTTGTTCATCTGTGCAGGAGCACTGGATTTTCTGTCCCGGTGCTCCTCCCTGGCACTAGCACAGCATGCTGCCAGGCACACAGCCGTGGGAGTAACAAACAGCACTACCCCAGCACTACTGGCAAGCTGCAGTGTGTGTTTTCACTTTACGCTCGTGCTGTGACAAACAGGACGCTATTTAGCGCCACAGGAACAAATGCCAGACACCTCATATATTTCCTCAAGAACTCATCCAATGCTGTCTGCAGGATTACAAGATGATCCAGAAATCTAATATGCAGAAAAATGCACCGAGAACGTTCCTTGCACAGCCCCGGGTGCAGAGAGAGCCCCTGCAGTTGGACGAACAGCGTGCTTTTAATGCTCCTCACAAAAACCTCTTCCATGCACCCACCAATTCCAACTGACAGCTCCGACGTGTATTTTAAGTAACACAACAGTAAAGTGAGAGCTAATTAAATTCCGTACAGCCTCAGTGCCTTTCTGCTTTAAAATTTAGCACACCTGTGCACAATTCCAATGGTGAGAAACTATTCCAGAAACTGAAAACCATCTTAGAACAGCTTTATAGGCAGTTTTCTGAACTAAACACTCTATATATATCTAAACTGAGAGTATTTTAAATCAGGAACTCACAGAAAACTCTATAAAATCCAGAAATCACTATAGTGTATTAATAAGGATATTTTGTAAATTTTGCTAAAATTGTCCCATTGACGAGTCGGTGTTTTCCTAATATTCAGATCAAGGAGAAAGTTTAATAACAAGAAAATCACCCCAACAGTAGTTTCTTAACAATACTAATGTCTTCTTCAAGAAAATGAGGATTTCTTAATAATTAAACATTGGGATATTCTAAAATCAAACAATGTAGCAATAAATCTTTAAAATGAAACACAGTGATTTTCTCTGCACTGAACTAATTTAGATACAGATTATAATTAAACTGGATAATGGAATATTGAAAAGTTGAACCTACAATTTTGCTTCTGTAATTGAATCACAGAAATATAAACTGTGTCCCTAAAATATCACTCGTTATTAACTTCAAGTTGTTTAAAAATAATCCATGTAGTTATAAGAAGACATTTACAATGTGCAATATGACTATTTCTTCAAAGGGCAAAGGTGACAGTGGCAGTTTTATATCACTCAACAAATAATCTTGTCATTGACGTGTAGAAGACAACAGAAAATGAAATATACTTTTCACTATGTGGAATGCTAGACTGTTACCTGACACTTTCATAATGGAAAATGCACAGATGCACTCTGGCATATCACTTCTTAACCCTATTTGAAAGCTAAACCAGGCCTTTGTTGTTTGCATCAATTCTCTTTCCAGCTTCTTCTAGTTTACAAATATTACCCATTCTGACAACAGATGTCAGATGGTGGATCTATGGCTCTGTAGAAATTCTGGGTAGCTCTGGGAGGCTGTAATAGGAGATATCAAGGCTCAGCAGTGAGCAAAGAAAGTTTCAAGCCTTCCTTCCCATTGCGTGGATAGGCATTGTACCGCAACCCTACTGGGATTTGGTTTGAAAAAAGTCTTTTGAAAATGGACTAATTCCTCAAACTAATTTCTGTTGTAGGAAGGAGATAGTCTCAGATAGTGATGAAGAATAATGTCCTCACTAGAGATCTAAATATGAGTAACTGTTTTAAAAAATGGTAGCATGCAATAAAAAATTAAGATCAAAAGTGGGCAAAAAAACTAAGATGTATGGGCAATTTAGAAAATTCGAACATTAAACTTTTTCTAACATTAAAAAGTCAACACTCGGCTTCAGACACTCCATTTTGCTATAGAATGCTTTAGAAAAGCTAGTAAGTTACAAAATGAAATGACATCGAGGCAGGAAGTCACTTCTCGGTAAAAGAAATTTTAAAAAATTTATTAGAAATTTGTTTTTAGAAACTGCTAGGTTTCCATGAGAAACAGAGCAAAGTAATGTCAAGGCTTGATTTACAAATATGAAAAATCTGAATTGAGGTTGTAATAATATCTGCCAGAACTACACAATTTTTACATCAGTTTTATAAGGTTTGTGTAAATGATATATACAGCATACAAATACACGCAATACATTTGAAACAGAATGCCACCCATCTTTCTTTTACTGTGCAATTCCAACAAACTCCCTAAAAAGCGGGTCTGCATTCATTAAATTTGGATCTCTACAATATTGGGGCAGTGGGCGTCACAAATTCAATCTGGATCAAAAGGCATGTGCCACCCTCCGGGCTATGTGCCAAATGGAATCACACTGCTGAGAATTCGCCGTACCTGTTGTTTTCACACCAGCTACGATGTGACAAACGACCCAGTGCAGCAGATCGCAGCTCTCCTGGCTCACAGTCTCGATCTCATCTACAGTCTGCTCTACAATTTTTTTCTGTCGATATTTCTGGAATAAATTTGAACTAGCAAAGGCAGTTTATACTTGATCTGTACTTTCTGGTGCAAAGTTGCAATTTTTTATGATAGTGCTGTCCAAAGCCCAGATTCGTGGCATTATTCAGCTGCTGCCTTCCTCATACCACTAATGAAGAAGGCATCTGAAGGAGAAGCAGCTCATTATTTTTTATCAGTCCAGAGTAAAGGCAGCTACTGAGCCTATGTCCTGGAGAGTTAATTTTCTTTCCACTAGCCAGTACAGTGTGATGTTTTGAATTCAGTATGAGACTGATGTTGTTAACACACTGATGGCTCAGTTGTTGCTCAGCAGTGCTTACCCTGAGCCAGGGGCTCTTCAGGTTCCCATGCTCTGCCAGTGAGGAGCTGCATGAGGACCTGGGAGGGAGCATAGCCAGGATAGCTGACCCGAAATGGCCAAAGGGATATTCCAGACCACAGAACATCATGCGCAGCACATAAACTGGAGGGAGTTGGATGGGAGAGACTGACTGCTGAAGGACAAGCAGCAAGGTGGTGAGCAGTTGTATCGTGCACCGCTTGTTTCCCTTAGAGAAACTGAACCTATCTCCTTCTCATTACAATTATTATGATGCTATTATAATATTTTATTTTGTTGCAATTATTAAACTGTTCTTATTTCAAGCCATAGGTTTACTTTTTCCCTGGTTCTCCCCCACACAGGGCAGGGGTCTAATCCATGTAACGGTACTGGCCATAGGCTCCTATAAAGTACAATTATCAATTTACCTGGATATATGAATGTGCACAGGAGGGAAATGTGAAAAGGTGTTTTCTCCAAGCCCCAAATGACTAGACAGACACAGCACTCCAAATATGTAACAAAAACTGAGACTACAACAAGTTGTTCTCTTTCTAATTGCTATCTGAGAATGAGATAACCACACTGATGCAGGGACAGGAGCAAGGTCTGAAATGCCAGGCAGGAGACTAGATATTTCTCTGTTTGACTTCAGGAATGAAACCACTTTACAGGCCCTCTCCCAGACTGCCAGAACACATTTCACAGCTGACCTCACTCAGATAACCCTGGCTCCTTCACAGCCTGCAGAGCCAGGTGAGCCTCAGGGGTGAGGTGTAGCGCATGTGCGCAGCCCTGGCAGAGAGGAGAGGCCCGGCCACATACCAAGATCTTGCAGGCAGTTCTGGCTCCACTGCTCAGGTGCTGTTTACCCACCCTTGCTAACTCCTGGGACACGAAAACCCTTCTTGTATTACCATTCAGTGGTCTGAAGCAAACAGCAACATCAGCTGTGATAAGTCTTTTTTCTGTTAATCTGCAAGCTTTACAGGTTCTCTACCTAGTAGGAACATACTTTGCAAGAACATTTAACGTGATGTGGTTTGTCTGATGGGTTATTTCATTGCAACTGGCAAAACATATATTGTCATGTATTCAATTGTGTTTTCCAGTAAATACTTACTGGGATAGCTAAAGGCACATTCAAGCCACAGTGGTAGTCTGAGAAACAGCAAAAGGAGGTTCTGAACAGGTGACATTTCCCTCAGCAAACAGGGACCTCTTCTGTGCAATACAGTGACAATATGCTTGGGTCACACAGTAAAGGACATGTTTACTGCTGTGGCATCTACTGTGGGGTGAGGAATTAAAACATCCCTATTCTGCTTTTCATGTGCATGGCTGACAACAATTCAGGGACAAATCTCCATGACTGGCTTGATACAACAGTCTCCTGAAGCAAGTTCAAGTTTGCTGAAATATCTGACTTTGTTTTTCCCAACTGAAGAACCTATTAGGAGTTCAAGTGATTAATAAACTACTTGGAAATGGGAATATCTACCCATTTTGATTCCTAGATTTCCCCCCCTCCATTAAGAAGCAGCACTGCTTCTCTTCTACCAACATTTTTAGCCCATGCTTCAAGCTGGCATTTTAATTGAAGATATACACTGCTGTTTAGCAGCCATTAAAGACTTGCAGCGATCAAGATTAATGCACATTAGTTATTATGTGGAATTTAAAGTACTTTTAGAATTCATTAGGGAAACCAGAGCTATTTTTCTTGATCGGAACAATGTTGCCTTATAGTATTCCCGCTACTGTCCTAGGTCTCAACAGGGGCACACAATGAAGGATTAAAAACCTTCACTGACAGCTCTTTCTTAATGTACTTCATGGTTTCCTTATTCTCAAGAGATATTTAGATATCCACATATCTTACTAAGGAAAAACATAAATTGTTTAATAGCTCATAAATTGCACTGAAGCATTCAGCCTGACTAAAGGAAAAAATGCTGCCTAAATTACCTGAGGGGCAATCCCCTGCTATTCTTCATTCCCAATGCAGTTCTCTCACCAACACGCAAATCAAAGCAGTATGTTAATGGGCTTGCCTCACCCTGAACTTCTGCTTTACATCTTCCTTATCCCACGCCATTTGCCACAGATGCAGAACAACATTAATATCTATGGACTGCTGGAATGGGGTAGTGGTGCTGGGGGTCTTAAGTCCATAAATACTCACACAGTGCTGGGGGAACTGTTATGTGAGTGGAAGCAGGATACTGGAACCTGGTGTTGTTAATTACTCCTGTGCAGGAACAGAAATACATCAAAAACAATCTGATGCTCCAGTTTCTTACTGGAATTCAGATTCCATCAGAGGAAGGAATTGTCCCCTCTGTATGTCGTAAGTGCTCTGAAGTTGAAGACAGAATGAAATGGTTTTCCTACTCCTCCCTTTGTGCGTGAACACTAGGAGGTCAGGTTTTTAAATTCATTCAGGATTCTAGTTCTCCCCCTCTTGCCCTGGCAATCACATGAACCAAGCTGGGGCTGCTCATTCTTCACGGCAGACCATTAAGCACATCAAGTCAGTAACTCCAAATTGTTTCCCATTATCCTAGTTTCTTGCAGCCTTCGTTTCTTCAAACTTAAATCATGCTTTTGGCATTTTTTGGATCTAGGAATGCCTAAATGAAATGTTTCACACAACATCATCTCTCCCAACTGGGCTAGAGGAATCAGCATCAGGTAACTGCCCTTTGTGTGTTGTTCTGAAAACTCTTTGTTCCCACAAGCCAGAAGCTCAAGGGGTAGCATTACATTATCAAGAGCTCTCCCTCTCTGGAAGCTTCTCATATGAGGTCAGATAGCTCCTAGTACCCTGAGTTAGGATTAGCTGGAATCTCATCAACACAAGCTCTCTTCCTTCTTCACCACAGGCACCTAACTGTGCTGTAAGCTCCCAGGTCTTGCTCAGGACTATTCTGACTCCCAGGTAGTTAACCCATGCCCTTTCCTTCAACTTCGACCTCAGCAATGTGGATTTAACAGATCACTTAACCATGATATACTAATTAATGCCAAGAAAACACTATTTCTTGATTCTGAGACAAACTCATCTCAGCTGCAGAAGCACAAGAAAAACAGAGCTAGATGAAAAGACAAACATGTTGACCTAATTTCTTCTCACTAGTCTTGATCACTGCTTAAGCCTAGGTTTGGGGTCCTGGAAGGGTGCCAGTATCCTCCCTGTCACTTACGGCTTCGTCGCCAAACTGAAGCGTTATTTTTCATTGCTTTGCACTTTCTTCTTCAGCTGGCCTCAGTTAAACAAGAATCCTCTGCTAGAAAGCACATCTCTGTTCTTTCTCTCTGATTATGTGAATGCCTCTCAACATTTTTCAGCCATCACTCTTCCCAAAATCTTCCCAAAATGATAGCAACAAATGATTTCTAAAGTCTGCTTCTACAAAAATCCAGCTCCTGTAGACTGGTGCTTCTCGCAGATATATTACAGAAAATTATTTTCCCTCAGGCTCTAGTCACCCCATTGCCCCAGGATGGAAGCTATGAGTTAATGGCTCTGCAGTGATAAAAGGCAATGACTGCAGAAAGATTTCTATTTCAAATACATTGATGCATTAGTGAGAAATCAATTTCATTACTTCACTCTTTAGTTATAGACAGTCACTGAATCATTATAGACAGCAAAAGTTAGAAGAGAGAAGTGTAAGAATAACAGCAATTCCTGTACATGCTTTAGCATTTATTAGCGTATTTAAGGAGACATGGAGAACAAGGCAAATATTCTCATGCTTAATGACCCATATTATGATTCCAAACTTTTGCCCCTAGAAAAAATGGCAACTTAGATTCCCCAGTTCATTTTACACGTACCAGCACACTTCTATTGAAAAGCACAAAAACCTATTTAGTCTGAAAGTGAATTGAGAAAAGTAAAGACATATTTTACCAGCACTTTTGTAATTCTAGTAACATACTAGTAACAAACAGACTTTTAATTGCTTGTCTATCATTCCCCTGAAGTACTAGAACTGTTAGAACTTAAGCTTCATGTAGACTTGCACATACATCTACATAGTATTGAAATAGGAAAACCCATGACCAAAAAATGGTATTGATGACTTCATACATAGAGAATTTCATTAAAAACATAGTAAGACAAACTAGCTTTCAAATCTGATACGGAAAACAGTATAAGAGAACTTTATGCTGTTTTTCACTTTTCCAAGGACACTTCTGATCTCAATTGCATAATTGCTATATTAATTAACAGGTGTAACCATAGTATCAGTGCAATCCAAGTAATAACAACTGCACACACACACACACAAGTGGACTGAATAATATTGCATTATTCTATCTGAACAACTTCTAGGTATTTTCACAATTAGACAGCAAAAGAAGCTGAAGGCAGATAGTCACTCTAACCACACTACATTTCAAAGCATTTTCAAGCTTCCCATCTGATGTGGTCTAACACAAACACAAGTATTATAACCCACCACTTTGTGAGAAAAGCAGCCTTGTGCAGTTTGTATGCCTTTTGGCAATTTACGTATTGTGGGAGGGAAACATCAAGATACCACAGAACTGTGTTAAAGTATCTCACACAAATTCAAAGCACCACTGTTCAGCTTTTTGGTGAATGATGAAAAAAATCTTTTTAGAACTGTAACAAGTTACATTATTCTTAACATAAGATGAAGCAACATCATATCCATAGAGTAAGGCTTTGGAAAAAATCTCTTAGAAAAAAGAAAGTAAGTTTAAAAATTCAACTGCTGTTTATATTTTATAGGCTTGATGTGAAAAAATCCCTTATGTTTTATATGTGGATATAAATGTTACTGAGAAACCATTTATTCAAGTTGTTTAAGAACACTGTGGAAGAAAAATAGCTCAGATATTCTTTCCAAAAAGAATCATCCCAGGAGAAATCAGCAAAAGTCATTCAGTCTTGCTGAACTTCAGCTATGGCACCTGCTTTGTAAGACTTATGAAAAAACCTCTAGTGATAATATTGCTGTTTACAAGGACAAGATCAGCACCACTGATCATGCAACAGGTCAGCAGCACCCTGGATGTATTCCATTCTGCTGCTGCAGCTGTGAGCAGGCCACAAGTAGCCCTCCAGGGGAAAGGAAGCACTGTCCCTGCATGCTGGAGAGCAGAGCCAGCTCTCTTAGGACAGCTGTCATGGACATAATATGCATACCTATAACTCTGGTCATTTTAGGACTGTGGGAAAGGCTCAGCTATACCTTAAAGAGATGCCTTGAGATCAACCCAGGCTCTAGAACTGCACATTAATTCTGTGCCAAGGTTTGCTTGGTTGAACCTGAGAATGTTATACTGTGCAGTTCACTTTCTAAAAGCCTTTAGGAGAATAAGAATCTCCACTTTAGAGAAGGAAAAAAATCCCTGCAATAGAAATTTAGCAGCTTGACACTTTGAGCAAACATGCACAAGCTGTGCATTTGCTCCTTGTAGGAAATAGAGAGAAATATAAGACCAAGACTGAAGTCTCATGATCGAAATGTGAACCAGCACTTTAGTTAATTTTAGCTGCAGTTAATAGTCTAGATGTGTGAAAGTTCACACTCTCAGCTCTCTCCTGTGACTTTTTTTCCTTACCCAGTTAATGATCTGAGGCTTTCCAAAATGCCTGTTCCTCTTTAACAGATACTATATTAGACCTTTGCAGTAACTCATAGTATTTCAGAACCTGTCAGAAGCAGATATGAAGTGAACAATGTCCTTCTGTGATTTTTCCTGAAGCAAACTTTGCATCTACTACTTGTGCTTAGTGTATCAATGATGTACTTTCGTCAGGAGTCTTAGAACAAGGACCTTCCTCTTCAGTGGCTGAATCAACACACCGTTGTTTCCCTGTGCATTTTATGCATCGCTGAACATGCAGCACAACTAGTTAGATCTGTATTTTCTCAGCAATCTTTCAGTGATTTTGAGTTTTGATTTTGCAGTAAATGAAGACTGAACCAGTTGAGTATCTCAACATTCCCATGCACAGTGAAATCCCTTTCTCCTTTCTTTGCACATCAATAATTTCAACATCAGAAAACTATTTTATCAAGAAAAATTCAGGATACATCTCTGAAAAACAGAAGAGAGTCCTGTAGCATTTCATGTAAGAATACAGCAAGAATAGATATAAATATATATAAGAATTAAAACTCCTTATCCATTTTGACATGAGTTGTAAGCCTAGTGCAGTGACTGGAAAACTGGAATTTCAGGTAATTGTATCACATCTGAAAAGCTTTACTGAAGAACTCCTATTCAAACACATCTTTGTTGAAGTCTCAACCCCAAGTTTGAAAGTTTGAGTGTCAGGTGTCAAAGACCAGCTCTGGAGTAATTTGTGTCTCATGCAATCCCTTTCATTACAGAACACTAAATGCCAGAAGAACAAGATGAAGATGTTGCTTCCCCTAAAGTTCTACCTATGACAACCCTCGTGCTGGAATCCTCAGTATCTTGCAAAACAGAGTTTAAATATTTTACTGCAAACTCTGGACAGCAAAAGCAGCTCCTTTTCATCTGCTCCTCATACTAAAGTACTTTCAAAGCTAGGCTAGTACTTTTTCCATTCCTTCACTCTGGAAATACTATGATCCACATTACGTAACATCAAAAAAAAATTTTTTTTGGAAACAAAAGGGGACTTGAGAGAAAAAGTACTATGCAGTTCTGAGGTTTGTATCTCTCTGAAAACTAGCTTACAAGTTTCCTGCTTTCCACAGGATTAAGAGCATGCTTATGTGAAGGAGAAAAATGTACAAATATGAGTAGTAGTTAAGCTCCATGTGTGTTGTAGTTTTGCATCTACAACATCACCTTCTTATTTTGGTTTAAAAACATTATATTTCTTCCTTGAAAAGTGGTTGGAAAAACCTGAGATACCTTGGGGGGGGGGAAGTATATTTTGAATTAATGAGTGCTTCCTCACATTGGTTCCTCTCTAGTGACCAATATTCTTTTTGCCGCTTTGCTTTTGAAGATTAGTGAAATCTACACATTTCTCCCATTTGTCAAATAAATCCTAAGCAACTTCATCTGAAACATGATGTTATACTTCAGTAGGCACAAATGTGCAGTAGGGAAAGGTAATCTTTTTTAAGTATTCTGTAAGGCATCTATGAAGAATATCTTATAGCTTTAATTTCCCTCACAGAATCATACAATTTCTAAAGAAACCTAAGGCTACAGGCTATCAACATTGTTGTTTAATCTCTTAAATTTCACCATCAAGAATCAGAGTAAAGAAAACTAAAGCAATGTGTGCTTCCGAAGTGGAGCTGCAAGCACAAAGCTTGCTTAATCCCACAACATACCTTTCTTAAATCTCCTGATTTTAATATTCATAATATTTTTCTAAAGCATTACATAGGCACACAAAGAATATACAACACTATGTTCCAGACAAGCAAATGAAATATATTTTATTAAGAATACACAGTCTTTTTCCAACAAGATTCACTAATGAGTCTTCAGGGCAAAACTGCCCAGGTTGAACTGCAGAGATCTTTCCATTGCACACACGTTTATCCCTCAGAACTGATGCCTAGGTTCTGGGGACAGTTGCCCATTTCCTTCCCCTTTTCAATTTTTTAAAATAACTGCCTAAGATAAAGAGAAGCTACAACTATCTATATTATTAAAAGCTGATCTCTTTATATCAATATATGTCATTTCCAGTATGAAAACTATTGCTTTTAAAATGCTTTATATTCAACACATACACAAGACAGCAATCACTTAAAATTTCTTCTTATAGAGACTGTAATTTGAATTTTTTTATTAGTGGAACACAGCTTTTTGTCCCTGCTGCCCAAGAAATGATGAGTTTCAGTCTCTGTCTTACCGTATTTTATGATCCCCAGACAGGAAGGACAATCGAGACATACATAAATATACACACATGCAGTAAGAACTTTGATTTCTAAAAGGAAGCCATTTGATGGGTGTCACAGACTTGGCAGTCTCCTTTTAAAATCAAGATAGGGTTTTATCAATTGTCCTTTCAGAAATCTTAAGATTACTTAAAAGCTCTTATGTAATGGAAACAGATGACAACTTTCTGAAGCCTAAGGAAAAAAAGAAGACAGATGATGTTGAAGAGAGAAAATAAGTGTTCAGGAATTCAGGGAGTATAAAAGCCTCAGCCAGCCCATGGGAATTATTCATTACGCGTTTTTATTTATAGAAAGATACTATAGCATATTCATTTAGAAGAGTGGCTTCAGATAATGGGAAGTCTAACCAATTACAGAGCTGTAAAATACTACCAGCAGGAGTAAGTGACAGAATATCTAAGACAGGCACTTCTGTACCTAAACTCTTAACACATTCAAATAGTGTGATTCAGAAACTTCTCTTCCTCCAGATTGGGAGCCACTGAAAGACATATCTAAAAGAAAATGCAATCATCCCATTATCCCTGAAAGGGTTGTACCGTTCACAGAAAGGGTGCACCACAGCAGCAAGAAACTCCAGTGATGACTCTGCCATGCAAAGTATGCGGTGCTTTACACCCGAAGTACCTAATTTTGATTTATAAGAGTGTATTTTCCTCTCTATTGTCTTTAGGATTTGATTTTGCTGGGTTGTCTTTCCTCTGATCCCCCAGAACTACCCAGTTCCTTACATCAAGGTATCATCCCTGATTCATATATTTTCTTTCTACTAGGTTTCCTAAAATTTCTACCTTCCTTTCTTCTCTTAATTCAAATTCTCCCTCATCCTCGCAAGAAATACCTGCCTTTTTCCCAAGACATCCAGCCATGTAAAAATTGAAAAGTGATGAAATGGAGAAGGGATCCCCAGCTGAAAAGAACTGCAAAGTGTTTTGCTGGAAAAAAAAAAAACATTCCTTGGATAAGCAATATAAATGTCATAGCCATTACACTCTAATATTCATCTTATACTTGTGCTCTAAGCTTCTGCTCTATAGCATCACCTTAAAGCTCATATATTTTCCTTTATGAACAGTGAAGGAGGTTAAAGCCATGAAGAGATGGAAGGAGAACTTCACAAACACAGGCAATGGTAACAGTTTGAGGGGTTATTTTTATTGTAAAAAAATTTAGCAATGCTAAAACTCTGCAGGAGGTGACGGTAATTATCAAAGATATTTTAATGGGTACAGTGAAGGAAAACTTTCAAGGCTTCAAATAGTTTATGTCACTGTTGTTGAGCTCTTTTGGAAGATGAGCCTTTCTACTGAGGAGAACATGCCATTTCCCCTTTTTTCTTCCATACTTTGATGCAATGTGTCAATAGTATCTAGAGAAAGCTATTTTTATTGGGAACAGGTTTTATAACTGGCTAGGTATCAAATATTTTTACAGAACCGTTACAAAAAAATGCTCCTTAGTTTTTACAGTTGTACAAAACAGGGACAACCAGACTCTGTGGGGAGGATCACTTCCCTCCCTTTCTTTCCAGCAAGATATACGAAGATCAGATCCCCATCACAGGATAAGCTGGGTTATTCTTGACAATAGACGACTCATATTACTCAAGTATTACCAGGTGCAACACGAGTACACTGCAAGAGACAGCAAGCAAAATTTAGACCCACTGATAGAAGCTAAGGCACTGCAAGACCCAGATTTATGTTCTGCAGCTCCACAGAATATTCCCAAATGGGTGCAAAAGCAGTGGAATAAAGGAAAACACAACTCAAAACAAGCCCTTCAGAGACAGCACACTGGAAACATCCTATTTGTACTCAGTTCTGGAGAGTTTATAAGCTATTCAAAAGAAGCTGCCTGTCTGGAAGTTGTGCTGCTTGGAGGTGCTAGACCCGAATTTGTACAAGGTCAGCTCCAGCATTTCAGTGTCCATTAGTATGTATCCAGCTCTTAGTTACATTGCTCAAATATTTACTACATGTTGTCCACTGCTTTAGTGCACAGTACGGCCTCAGCCTTCTTTTCACAGCACTGCACAGTGCTGATCCCGAGCAACAGAGAAGCCAGTGAGGATAGGTGCTCTGCTGGATCTCAGGCATAAATGAGGCAGAGGCTTGGGGCTGGGAAGGCCAAAGGCAGCCTTAGCTGCAATGACCATGAGATGCTGATGTTGTCAAAGACAACAGGAAGGTCTTTTACTATAAGTATGAAATGGGAAAATGTAGAAATGGGAAAATATGAGCCTGCTGCTGAATAGGGCAGGGGACCCAGTAACACAGGACATGGAGAAGGCTGAGGTAATAGTGCCTTCTTTGCCTCAGTGTTTCTTTACTAGCAAGACAAACCTTCAGGGGCCAGAGAAGATGGTGAAAAACTCCAGCAAGGAAGAGGTACCCTTGGTGGAAGAGGATCAGCACAGGGAAGGACTCTTAAGCAGACAGGTCATACCATTCTCAGTGGTGCTCAGTGACAGGACAAGAGGCAACAGGCACAAACTGAAATACAGGAAGTTCCCTCTGAACATCAGGGAACAGTTTCTCACTGTGATGGTGATTAAGCACTGGCACAGGTTATCCAGAGACGTTGTTGAGACTTTATCCTTGGAGATACTAAAAACTGCAGGATTATCACCTTGCCCCTCTAACCCTTTTGAAAACTCCTGTCTTACACTAGTCATCAAACACCAGAAACTTCATGATCATGTGAAGGATCTGATGCAGACCAAATGCTAGATTAGGCTTGCAAGGATGTGAAATTATTCATCTCTGTTATGGGAGCTGCTTCCAGTGCTGAGCACCTGAGCACCCATCTGAGGGCCAGAAGAACTTGAGGAGACACATCTGGCACTCCCCTGTTCTTGCCTGTTCTCCCTGCCTTTCACCCAAATATATTCAAAAACTTTTAGGAAAAAAACGCAGCAGCATGCTGGTCCTGCCTCCACCACCACAGCACTAGAACAGAGATGGGGACACTTGCTATAAGGAGATCTATTTTTCCCATCATTTTTGTTCTCCATTGCTTCAAATCCAATCCGTTGCTTCCCAGCTGTGGCTGTGGTTGTCATAATCAATCACTGCATAGTCTCTAGTGTTTTACATACTGATACATTGGCTCTCAGAGAAAAAAGGACCACAGCTGAACAAACCCAGGCTGTACATCATAAAGATAAGATATTAAGTGATCTATTTCTGCAAATCTGCTGAAAATTTGAATCCTTTCTGCCTGGACAACTCATGATAGCAGAAAACAGTGGAAAAAACAGAAAATAGGAACAGCTTCCTGTGGCTGGAAGAATTCCCAGGGTGTCATCTGTCTCATTATGAATTAGGGAAGAGGGTTCCTTGCAAAATTCTGCAAAAGGGAAAACTTCTCAGGGGCTACTCAACGTTTCTGGAAAAAAACCTCTATAGAATCCCAGAGGATTGCATTCCACAACTTCCTTCAGTTCATCTGAATGTACCTGGTTTTGTGCCTACATTTTTGTATGTGGATAAAACACAATTTCAAGCAAGAACACACCACATGATCACTGAAAACACAGATTATGGTAATTCATGACTAAGACTCTACTGAGAACAGAGTGAATACAGGAATCACATACAATTTTCTGATTTTTGCAATGCAGCAGCAGCTCATGTATCTAAAGCTGAAGATGGTACAAATTCCCTGTTAGGCTTTTCCCTGAATGTGTAAGAAAATGTTTGTACACATTACAGATAATTAAGCTGTTGTGCTACTTGCTTCCCTAGGTAAGCATCCTAAACAGAAGAAAGGACTTTTAATTATTGCAGCTTTTCACTTTTGTCTTGCACGTTGCAAATGCAATTTATATGCATAGCCAAGAGAAGACTTTGGAATATAAATTGTAATTTTTCAGTGTAACTGGATGACAGTAGAGTGTTATGGACAACATTATAGGAGTAAAGCTAACTGTAAAATTGCAGAGAAGACTTCTCTGAAAAAAAACTGAGGCAAACTGCAATGACATCTTTCCCCTACATACTGAATATTTAGATTCCTTTTCTCAAGTATTTTTCTTAGTTTTCTTGACAACTGGATGCACACTGTTTACCAACAAGACTAATCAGCAGCTGGAAACACAACTGTAATTTAGTCTGCAACTTAACTGAAGCTGTAGTAGGTATATTTTCAGTAACAGCTTGAAACTTTAGGCCATTAAAATCATTAACAAGCTTGAAGATATGAATGACTCATCTACTTAAGTGCTTTCATAAAGAAACTGAGCCATGCATTCATTTGCTTATACAGCTGTTTTTGCCATTTATCAGTGTCATGCTTATAATTTAAATAATTTAGCCACTTGAAATTTAAAATAGCGTATTGCAATGTCCCAACATTTAAATGATCAAGAAATAACTGCAAAATTGTGTTCACTGTCTAGATATATGAGTATCAAAAGAGATAAAAAAAGGAATCCAACTCTCTAAGTGTATAAAAGTTTAGACAGAGGAATTCCAGTGACCTTTTCACTTTTGTCCTATTGACACTGTATGCACCGAGACAGTACATTTGGCAGTCATGCACGTGGGCCTTACAGCTGATTAAAGGCAGAAACAGGGTTTTACTCTGGACAAGCTCTCAGCTCATTCTGTGGCTTGAAGGTGCATTTAGTGGCTGGCCCACAGCAAGCTCTTGGAGTGAAACCCCAGCTTACACTGACCTAAAGGAAATTATGAATCCTGAGATCCCTTTGGGAGCCACATCAAAGCATTGCTTAAAAGACACACTCCTCACTGGGCTACAACACGAATGGAGATACAACCTCTAAGTACCCAGAGGCACCCTCACTGCTACCATTTCCTTATCTGCTGAGTACCTACTTTGTCCACATAAATTGCTTCTTCATTTCTCACAACTGCTTTCAAACATTTGCCACTAAATGTACTACAGTCTCCTCTCTGATTTTCCTCTGAGGAAATCCGAAATAAATAATAGATCCATTTACTTTATGCTCTTGCTAATTGTTTCCTGAACAGCTAGAGTAGTTCAAACCATACTTGATGATTTATCAGCTTTCTTATTCACATGAATTTTTCTATATGCGATCATAAAGCTTAATTCCTTTAAATTAAGAATAAAATAAAAAACTCCTTTACCCCAGCAGCAGAAGAAAACTAAACACAAAATCTAAAAGTGAAGGACATGCAGGCCAGATGTACAAGTTTAAGATATTAATGGAAAGATAATTTCTCCTTCAAAACAAATTGATATAGATTTTGTCTCAAAAATCCCCCTGGGGAACAGTCTACTCTATGAGATAGCGTAGACTATCAAATGAAGAAGAAAAATATTTTTCACCAACTCTGAGGTTTTTTTCACTTGTTTTTGAGAATTCCATTCAGTTTTTCTTACAAGTAATGCCAACCACCCTTTCTAACAGCGCTCTCTCTTGCAGCAGATCTCTCAGATACCCTTTCATTTGTAGACATTAATTATTTTTTCTTTTTTTTTTAAATAGAAATGTAATATTCCCCTAAACTATCAATTTAGTTAGGCCTGTCAGATAGTTTTGTCCTCTACTATCAAATAAAATAGCATACTGAAAATAGCACCACACATTTATACTCCTTAGTGTAAGTAGAGCACACCTACCTACCAGTAACTTCCACCATCTTTCCACCCCTTTGTGGGTTTACAAGGGTGTAGAACTTCCCTCTACATCTTCACTTTCTCCTGACACACCAATGCCACAAAACTATGAAATTCTCACACATGCATTCCTCAACCCAGTATTTCCATATGATTTAAAGTTAGTCTTCCAAGCATAACATGCCATAGATACACCTCATAGCTTTGGAGAGGAAGGAAAAAACACAACCTCTAGTTTTACAGGGCATTCATTATAGCAGAATGCAGACTTAACTAAATTTAATATTGAGAAAAAGCTTGAAAATAACATTTTTAGCATAGAAAAACCTACAGAGACCTTTCAAAAACAACAAAGCAGAACAAATTTGGTATAAACCTTTCACAACAATGGAATTTTGAATCCTTTGTGAAAAGCTATTTAAGAGGCATCCAACAACATACATCTGAGCAAACTCCTGCAACGCATCCAACAAAGACAAATTAGCCAGTTCAGACACAGCAAATGAGTAGAATATTACTGCTATTTTGCAAATACTGTTATTTCAAATACTGTTTACAAAAGAGTTGGATGATTCCATCTTAAATTCAAACAGATTCCTTGACATGTTAAGGAAAGACAAGCAGTGAAGTAGCTTTGAAACAGCATGGAACATATTTAAAATCTCAAATGACCTGAAACGGAGACCTAAAGAGAGAATCCCTTGTGACCTTGACCAAATCTGTGTGTGCCTTGTACTCCTTTCTGCTCAGAGAAGAAAAAACTCCAGAACAAAAGCAGATTTTAAACAGAAGTGAACAATACTCTATAAATAACTAAAGGCTGAATATTGTCTGACCAGTTGGAAGGGACCTAAGGAGTTAGTAGATCTTCCACACTGTTAACCCTGTCCAGTCAGCCTGGGAAACCTCACTGGAGAGCAAATGTTAAGATCCAGATAAACTGTTCCATAGCTGTTTTAGAAGGTAGGTGTCTCCCCAGTGGAAAAACACTGGCATATTAAGCTGAAAAAGAATGTGAAGTCTGCATTCCCTCCCCACAGGAAGCACTCCTTTCCCCTCACTTGACTAAATGACTTGCAATTCTGCTCTTGAACATGAGATGGCTGATAACTTTCTCATATGACGAGACACCGAAGAGCAGCAAGTGGCCAGCATAGTAACTTGCTTTTTGAGACACGAGTAACAAACAGGCCTCACAGTTCTTCTGCTTGCTGCAGACATAAAAAGTAGTTTTCCTCTTAAAAAATTATTTCACATGGTGGAAAAAACCCAACTCTTTGCCCTGCCCTTCCCCTCTGAGAAAACGCACAGAAAAGCACAGCCTGCAGCTGACAGCTTCATCAGGGCAGAATTCATGCTGGATCTCCCATTCTGCTTTAATAATAAGAAGGAAAAAAAGCAAGCAATTCCTCCTATCAGAGAGCTTAAAAACGATATTCTGTAATAGTTTTAAATTAATTACAGAATAACTCAGCATTTTATAAGAAAACCCAATGGTGCTTAACCTCATTAATGAGAAGACAAATCTCTGTCTTCTAGTGGCACTGTTACAAGACTTGCACTGTCACAGCCATTTGAATGGTTGTGTTCTCTATTGTAAAAGCCTTCAAATACTCCTTCCAAAAGAAAGACTGGCTTAGTAAACTATGTTACTTCACTTGCAAATGAAGCACTACTGATTATATATAATATTTGTGAGGCTATAGCATAAGAACGACTTTTTTTAGAAGTATGTTTACAGCCAAGTGATATGACTGGCATCTTTAAAAAAAAGGAATCTAAAGATAATAACTGTGGCAATAAACAAAAACATGTTGGCACACAGATGCAGTTTGAATAGTAACATTTCCAGTTTCCAATTCCTCCTACTGCATTTTTAAATTCTCTGCTGATGATTACAAAATGTGTCCAATATGATATTGGAACAGTTGAGTTTGTCAGTGACTTCTCCAGACATCTTCAATTACATTCTAATCCTGTTGAACTTTTCTGATTTAAAAACCACTTAATTTTCAGGTTTCAGTTAAAGCTCCACAGATCAATGAGTAAAGACACTCAGAATAACTCCCCAGTATTTACTGAAGCTTTATGAAAAAGATTGCTATAGGGAAGGAACAACTTAAGAGCTTGGACACTATTTCACTTCAATCAAATCTACTTTTTGTGAAACAAAGCTACTCAAATGAAACAAAGCACAGTCTGCAACTACACTTTTCAAGTATAAACATCCTTGGCACAGCTTGCTCTTAAAACCCTCTTTTGGGCTTTGTAACGAAGACAAGGACCAAAGGGGGGGATTTAACTTACTAGATGCAGAAAATTCAAGTCAGCAAAACAACCTATCTCTCCAAACTACTTTTTCTCTGAGGAGAGGAGGGGATAGAATGACTGGTTCAGAAATACAAATTAGAAAATGTTAATTTTACTACAAATGTGGGACACAAAGACAAAAAGCTGAGAATCAACCTAAACAGAACACTGGAAACAAAAGTACCAACTGTCAAAAAACTGATGTCTTAATAACCTAAAGAATGTGGTTAAATGGGGATGGGATGCACCTTAGTTGCCCAAAGCAATCCTAATGAAGCTTTGAAGGTAGTCACTAATCAGATCCTAACCCTATCAGATAAAGATTACAGCTGAAGGACTCCTGATTTTCAGGACATTTGGACAATTTTCAAGAGGGCCTGAAAAAGGCACACCCTCGATACATAAACGATCAACTGAGATCCAGCATTTGTTTCCATTTATTCGATCCTCTAGAACCTGGCTCTACAATTTTCTAGCTGGCAAACTCTAAGTAAGTTGTTGATTAAACATAGCAGAGGGTAGAGTACTTGGGACTAGACATACTTGAAAAAAAAATTACCTTTGGAGAAAAGAATTAATTAAAATGGCTTCAAAAAGTTGTTATTAGCTCAGTACTGATTTTCTTGTGGAAATTCTGCGTAACAAGAGAGCTTTCATATAAAAACATTCCTATATGAAAACTTATTTTTAATATATAAGTACAAAAGCAAATTATGCCTTGCATGCCCAGAAACCTCTTCCATTTTAGAGTCTTCATCAAAATCACTTCCAAACAGAAATGACATTAAAATTTTGCAGAACAGCCGGCTCATGTGAAAACAGCAAGATGTGCTGCCAACACAAGCACTTCTCTTTAGAAGCTGATCCTGGATTTCAGTCTGGAGTGTTTCACCATTACTTCTGGGAAAAAAATCTCACTGAAACAGCAGTAAGTTTTCAATTGCTTATGTGGACTACATCGAAGAGTCTGTTTACTTGCAAACTGTTAGTAATGTAAGGAAATTCAGTAATGTAAACATACTCTCCACTTGCAGTAACTGAGAACAATAGTTATGCCAAAAAAAACCAGATCCAAAAAACAAAAAAAACCAAACAAAAAACCCAACCCACCAGGAATCAACAAAAATTTCTGCTTTGGAAGTTGAATGCAATCAATAGTTCTGGGAAAAATGAAGTTGGTCAAAGTTTCAGCTCTTAACACCTCAAAATGCCCCTCTGAATAGCCATTTAAACTCATCACAAGAGTACTGTACAGACTTGGAACATGCTGGCCAGTCCAGGTGTTGTATTAACATAAATTAAGTTTTAAACCCAAGAAGAAAGTACTTGTAACAGCCTTGCAAAATATACAGTCACAATTTGATTATGTAAAAAAATATCAATCACATCATCTTATTACCTGAAGCATGTTTTCTTCTCCCAGATGTTTAATTTAGAATGCTGAATTACACTGAACTTACAGGAAGTTAATCATGGCAGGCAAATTTGGGCTGTTCTCAGCGAAACAGACTCAAACAATTTGCAACTTTCTAAGTGTAATAATCTATAAAATTGGAACCATCACATCGTCTGTATTGAGCTTCCTTAACTTGCTTCACCTTAATAAAAGCATTTCCAGGGAAGCACATTCAAACCGACAAATGCCACCTATTACTGCAAATTCTTAAAGCAAATCAGCCTTTCCCACAGGTGGGAGAGGAGGTGGTTGCCTGTCAAGGATCTTTAATTTTGCAGATTTTAGGTCTGGTTTTTTCCCTACTCAGTGATTATACATTCTCTTTAAAGGCTGAGTGGGTTTCCTGCTTTGTTAAGGAAACACACTGGATCTCTCTAAAATAGAGTGAGATGCTCATTAAAATGCATTAAATGCTTTCAAGTAAGAAAACTGCATTTTTTTACCAAATTACATCAAGGAACAACAATGAGCTGCTGCTCCTATCAAACATACTTCGATTGATTTGGGATTCATTATCTCATTGCCAAAATCAATAAATGGGCCACATTTGCTTTCTGTAGTTTTCCAGCAATCTTCATTCTATGCAGAGATCTTAAACCTCCTGAACAAGCTGAAAGATCCGACCTCATTCACCAACGCTTAACTGAAGTGCCGCCTCTGTGACACGAATATAGATGGAATAAGCTTTGAGGGAACAGTCTAAAATGAGACATTTTCCTCTGTAATCCCACGGCCACTGACACAGCAGGCCCACAGCCAAAACCACAGTGCAGTTTTAGAAATGAACTGATACTCTAGTTCTGGCTAATTCCGATAATGAACTCTGGTTCTTACTGAGAGAGTCTGAACGAGAGATTTTCAGAAGGACTTCACTATTACGCATGGGAAAACTCTAATGGCTACAGACATGTAAATAGTTTAGAATAACCGCACATCACAGAATTCAGATTACAAGATTGAAACAATTACGTGGGAGAAGCTCTATCAATGAGAGCAAAATGAATTTGAATTTTCTTCAGACAAACAACATTTTCCAATTACCTGCAATTGCAAGCAATTGTTTACTTTAGGATTTGTTCATTTTGGAATTAAGGTTAATGTTTTCTTGAACATCCAAGCACTGACCACGTACAGAAATTTTGATTCCCTTTCCTTTTGCAGTTAGACATCACTGAGTGTCCCCTTAAACAATATCTATTCTAAGGGAAGGAGGTAATGAAAACTTTAATTCTTAAAATTAACTTCACACAATGTATTTTTTTCTAGGGTGATCTTACACAGAAGCTCTTTAACAGACAGACTGCTTGATGACTAAGTGAGGTATGCCAATACAACAAATGATCCAGGAGGCAGGAATGGATGACTTTAAATCACCAATATTTCTTAATTTAGATCTTCATCTTTTCTATACTGTAAAAATCAAATCAACAGCATACTCACATCACGTAGAAAGGAATTTTGGAAGACTGTTCAGTGTAATAACATTACAACTTTACTAGAGAAACAATGCAATGAGTTGCCTGGGTAAGAAAACAGAGGAACCATCATTCTTTGGCAAAATGGTTGAATTTCTACAATTATTTTGTCAGCCACATTTGAGATGTGCTGCTGGCTATTTAGGGTACTTTCAAGAAGACTTTAACCATATAACAGCTAGCTCCTTAATATGTTTTGAAATAGTTTGTGACTGAAATAGTTTTTGAAAAATATCCCAGACTATAACAAAAGTGAGGCTGACAGCTTGGGAAGCACTGAGCTGTAAAGAAACTTAGGCCCCAAGACTCTGAAAGTAGAGTGTCTCAAGACAGGGAACTGGAATAAAGTTACAGTGACAGTGAATATACTTGTTCAATTGGGATAAAAGATGTCATCAACAAAATTTTGCACAGGAGTTTGCAGCAGTCTTTTCTGTCAGTAAGGAAGAAAGGAAAACTATAATTTCTGTCTTCTAGAAGAGTGGCTGTTGTCAGGAAGTGCTATTATATTTGAAAAAAAAGAAAACACTTAGGAATCAAAATATCACTGTTCCTTTTAAAATTCTAGTAAATGGGCACAGAAAAGATAGTTGAGGGATTTCTGAGGCTCTGAGCTCAATTTTCCTTGATTGTGAATTAGCAATGGATGTAGGAGAAAGGCTGCATTTCCCCTGCAGTAGGAGCTATCAGTTTTCTTAAAGATTATTTTTTTCTCCATGCTTGAGAATTTCAAAGTGGCACCAATCAGAGAAAAGATCAAGGTATTCTGTAAGTTTCAAGACTGAAGACTAACATTAAATGTAAGTGCTAGATCTTTTTGTAAGTGCTGTGTTTCCAGTGTCAGTAACTACTAGAAAAGTGCAGAGGAGCAGCAATGCTTACCAAAAACCTACAGCCTCTGTAGGCCTCATCCAGGAATGAGCTGAGCCAGAAGATAGGAGTACTGGGACATATCTGGACTGCCTTTTTCTTGTTCATCATTTGTTTTTCAGAGACTGTTCTTACATTACTCCTCTTATACGGTATCTCTTTAGCAGATACAATACTGACTGACCATGAAAACATCAATTTAAAGCTTCAAACTTAAAATATAATTGGGATGACGGGCTCCTTTCTTATCAAGCAGAATTTCCTGCCAAGTAGACACTGGGTCAGCATCTGAACCAGCACTTTGTGAGTATGTTTTCCAGCATGCCATTCAAGCTCAATCTTGAATGCAATTCAACAAACTGACAAGGAAACTCTTAGGAGGTAGAGAGGTAGAAAATAGAAAAGTTACTTAAGAAGCTGCTCAAAGACTTTATCCCAGCAAGAACACTACTATGTCTACTTAGCTTCTGAGTGAAGAAGTATTGCCAAGCTTACTTACGAACTTTCCTGTATATAAAACAAAATATAATTACAAATGCACTTGCTCTATCTTTTTAAACCATCCTTGGGGAATAGTATTTAGCAATATTCCTTAATGTGACTCTTTCTTCCTTTAGGTTTCCAGAAACTGGTATGTCTTGTACAAAATGAAACATCACACTATTAGGATGAATTAACAGTGACATGCCACCACCATGCCTTGCTGCTTCAAGCTGTGTTCTAAAACATTGATCATTTGCTTGCCTTTCCTCTTCCAAACTTCATTTAGGAGGGAATTTTTCTTCTATCTGTTTGAGACAAATTGAATTCTCATAACTTTCAGACTTTTTTCTGAAGAAGTTCAATGACTAGAAATACCCATGATAAAGGCCATGCAAGCTTCCCCTGTAGCTCCTTCTTCAATAAACCCAACACACAGCAACATTATTACCCCAACCAAAATCTCTCCATGAATGTTTGTATGTCACATTCTGTGGCAGTTTTTGCAACTTCTCTCATACCTTCTTTGTGTACTAGAACAAAGCTCAGAAAAGTTAAAATAATGCAAGTCAGTCGCTTAAGACCTACTACTTATATTTTCCTCATTAAGGAAAAACTGTTAGAGCCTAAAGTCTTATGGTTGGGAACAGAGTTTGGTTAGAGAGCAGAAAGGAACTACAACACGCATCTGAGTGTGTGGGGGAGGGGCTGCTGAAACCTGCCTTCCATTAGAGGACATGGTCATCTCAGGATGTTTCCTCCTAATTTGTCCCAAACAGAGACAGTCATGTTTGCGCTTTCAGCACCCTATAGTACAGGATGATGACCCCTGCAATTCTAAATTAAAATCCTATATTGCTTGCTCTAAATTGTTAGGCTTAAAAACTATTAACAGGCTGCAAATTGAGAACCATTCTTTAACATATTTAACATAAGCACTTAGTTTATTAAATTCTAGTTTACTAGCAAATTGGTTGATAGTTATCATCCAACAGTCAGTGCTGGGACACTAAAATATATTTTGAAGAAGAAACTAGCAAGTTTAAATTTCTTTCTAAGTCGAAAAGCATCCCAACACCTTCATTGTTATGCATGACCGACATAAAAGTATCTCAAAAATTCGAGATGAAAAAAGCATAGCTTTCCAAAACCATGCTTTATTTTACTTAAAGTGACACTGCAGAGGACATGGTTCTGTATCTGACACAGGACTGAGACAACTTTAAAAGAAGTGCAGTTCAGCTGCCTTCAGTTCTTTCTGAACAGGTGATACCCTGGCTCTCTGTAAGACAATTACTAAGACTATTTCCTTACATAAATCCCAAAACATTGCAGAGATAAGCATGAGAATTTCAGACTTACAAGAAAAAGTTGCCTACATCCACAGGTTAACAACAGATTGCAAATGGCAGATTGTAAAAAAGCATGCTGAATAGTGCACAAACACAATGAAACATCATTAACACATCTCATATTTGAAATATTCATACCTGGGAACACTGCTTGTTAAACTTCTTTCACTTGATGATGATGATGATGATCCAGGTCTCTGATCTGTCTTCCTCCCTAGAGTCTCTGTTGCACTGGTCTGAGGTTTTTCACCTTCCTCTTCTGGCTTTTTTTTTTCAGTATCACTTTCGTCACTGCCTTCTCCTAAGATATCATCCACCTGCCAAAGAGTGGAGGAGTCAGTTTATCTTCCAGCAGACTACTCTGTATTAATCTTTCATAATTATTGGATCATCCTTCAATAATCATTAAGAATATGCTTCAAGTTTCCTTGGCCTTCTCCGTCAAAACTTAAATTAAACCCCAATGTCTTCAACGCAATTTCTGTAATAACTCTAGCAACATTCTATTCAAATATTTATTCTATGCTTAGTTTAAGATAGATATACATATACTCACATACATGACAGTCACACAAGAAACTATTATAAAAAGAGTGCTGTCTTTTGAAATTAAAGGAATAGGTGATTTATACTATCATAACACACTGATGCATACTTTCTACTACATACATTTGATATTATTGTAACATACAGAATCACTTGGGCAAGGCATATTAAAATCTCTAGTAAGAATTCTTATATTTACAGGTATTCCGTGATAAACATATAACTGTAAAGAACTCTATTTCTAAATAATACAGTATGAATGAAACAGAATGTACAAACCCCATTTTAACCAGATTGTCTGACTGTGCTAATTAATAAGGACAAATCTATCAAAGGGCTTACATATTTTGTTAAATAATTGTTTTGCCTTTCTTCTGAAAAGTTAGCATAGGATTTGATAATCCTCTAAAAACCTGTGAATTTGCTCTGACAGGTCTGGTACTGCTGAAATCATCATTAAAAGCAAATCATACTCATGAGCCACCCTAATGAGCTTTAAAAGGTGATATTCTTTTTGAGTTAGCATTCAACCTTCAGAAAGACACGAAAGCATGAGAAAACATAGGTGAAGATCCTACAGTCTCAATTTTTGTGAATGGCAGAAGACATGGAAATAAGCCATGTGTGAGCATTTCTCTACTGATTTTTAAGAATTTTTCCTAGAAGCAGCTTATTTCAACATAAATTAAAATATGCTTCACTACTACTCTCTATTCTCCCTAATCCATACCTGCTTTATCAAGAAGAAAAATACCTGCATATGAAAATGGGCTAAAAGACTTTATGTTGTTTATCTGTTGCTTTTACGCGGAAAATCCCAAAAGCTAAAAGAAAGCTGTAAATAAAGTCACTTATATCTGGTCATTCATAAATGGACCTTTAATTTCTTTGTTTAGCTCATTAAAAGGAACTGCAAACCAGTGTAGTGCATCTAAATCCAGAAGGCAATTTCAGGTAGAAACTGTAGGAATTGCTGTGTCAAATCAAATTACGTGAGTCCAAAAATGTTTTTCCTGTGAGCAGAAGTTGTCATATGCATGGCAAATAAGAGTAATGGAATGCAAATAAGGGTCAGGGAGACTGAAAACACTGCTGGAGATAAGCCAACAGTGAACCAAGCAGAAAAATGTGAAGTACACAGGATGGGGGTTTTTCCGTATGTACAGAACGCAGTGAAAATCTCAAGTGTTTTAAGTGCTACAGTTTGGGATGGCAGGAAGACCCTGCCTGTATAGCTTTGGTAGAAGACACTCCAGGGAGCTGACATGGCCAGTAATTGACAGCCAAATGGCAGCACAGATCCACAGCTCTAACAACTCCTTTCCTGCAAAGTCTTTAACATTTAAAATTACATTCCTTCATTCCAGAAGCAATACTATCCCGGAAAGTCTTATGTTTAAAATATGTTAAGATTTTCAAAGGATAAAGTTAGGCTGATAGACATTCAGTATTACAGATGCCTCTCTCAAACTGAAGTTTGATAGTCTTTTAAAATCTACTTTGTGTGAACAGTTTTGACAGACTAGCAGTCTAGTTATTGCCACGTCTGTTTTTCCTTTCATCCTCTACAATGACAACATTATTTGTTTGAAGTCTGAAATGCCATTTAATATTAGAATTACTAGAATTAGTTGTACACATACATATGCCATTTCTCTGAAAGGCCATATAAAATGTATATATAAATCACAGAAATGTATCAAATTTTGAAAATCATTGCATATGAAAACAATGTGGGATGGTCCCTACAAATCACTTTAACCAGAAAGGCACCCAAAACATGGATTTCTGCTTAATTATTGGCTAAAATGCATATGTGCTGAAAAATATAAGTATTACATCTTCATCTTCCACAATTCCCAAAAGAAATGGAAAATAAACCATATTTTCATTGAGGCAGTGAGATTTCAGCCCTTGACACTTGAACGAGTCAATAGACAAAAGGTTCATTAATATCTAAACACCAACCACCTATCTGTACCTATCACTAACTTTGAATAAATAAGAAAATTCAAAGAACAGAGGAAACTTTTAATCTGATTCAGAACATGACAGATACAGATGTACCAAGTACCAACTATAGCTTCATCTTATGTGATTAGATTTTGTATGATTTATATAAATGGAACATACAACACTTCAGAAGAAAATGCCAGCTAATACCAAATCTTACTGATAAGATACAGTGAAGGGATGCTTACTGCTTTAACACCCATAGCAGCTACCTTTGAAATAGACTTTTATAACCCAGCAAGTGATTAACATTGAAAAAGAAAAATGATTCATCCCTCGAAAATGACAAAGGTGTCCAATTCAGCAAGAGAATCAAAAGCCTGACAACTCTTTTAAACACCCAATTATAAAAGCCAGTAAAAGTTCTCATTTGACAAAGCTATTTTATTTCTCATTTAGGAGGAGCAGAGCATACACTCATGCAAAGCATAAAGACCAAAGAGCAAAGGGATTTTTAGTCTCATTCTCTGATTAAGAGCTGAAAAGTACCTAAAGGTTTGCTACAAGGAAAGTCAAAGCCTTCCGTAGTATTAACATACCAGATCAGCTGAAAGTGTTTTCACTCCAGAAGTTGAGTTTACACATTCAAAATGAATCACAACTCCAAGAAAACACCAAAAAAGGAACTGCTATAAGCAACTTCAATTTTTCATAAAGTTAAGTTACAGGCAATGTTTTGATACAGCATTATGGATATGACAGAGAGCTATCATGATACCTTACATTTTTTGGAAGTAGCAACTACACACGCAGTAATGCAAACTACATATTTAAAAACAAAAAGGAGCTGTGAATAAACTTTAATTCTTGTTTTTCAACTAGCAAGTACTTTAGGATTCAAGTTTTAATAGAACTGAGAAGCTACCTTAGACAGCCAACAGGACAACACTTGAAACTGCCTACAAGATCTCTCTTAAAAGTGGTACAATGGTCTGAAACACCTCTTTACTGGAATTACAGAAAAAAAAAATCTACAAAAACAATAGGTTTGATAAACAGCTGGAAATTTTGTGCGCCAGTACTGAACAGAAGATACACACATTTCTGCTCCCGCCCTCCCACTCCAGTCTTTCCAAAAAGACTTTTGCTCCAACTGATTGTGTAAGTTAAGGGGAAAACAGAAAAAACGACCAAATATTTACAAGGAGTTCTTTAGGTCTGTTTCTACTGCCATAAAAATGACTGTTCATTGTTAGTAATGTAAGCAATTGGTATTGACAGTAAGTACAGCTAAAACCCAACTCCATTTCAGCATAAAATCTGTGTGTCTTGAGCATTTATTTGAGATTGTGTTGAATGAATTTTATCTTAAGAAAAACTTGCAAAAACTAATATAGTCCGCCACCTGAATGTGCAAAAAGGTTTCAATATGTACCTTATATTCCCCCCCCATGGTATATAAAGTCAAAAAATAACTCTAAAATGATCCTATAACCCCTGGCTCCCCTTATAACATTCCCTTCTACTTTGTCCCAAACTACTGCTTTTTAGTACATTACAGAAATCAGCTATTTCAGAAACTTTAAAAGGGCAGCAAAATGAGAAGACAAATGAAGAGAAGGTAGAAAAAGGGACACTGAAAATTACAAACTAAACAGCACTTCTGAGCATGTGAAATTAACAGTGAATGGTGATACTAGATTGTAAATCAAACTAGAGAGAGAGGTGGCTCTATCTTTCTGGAGCTGCGCACTGATCTTTCTAACCTTCCAGGGCAGAGGTGTGAAAAAACTGCTCTGTTTGTGGCAAAATGAAGGTAAATAATACTGTAAAAGTTTATTAACTCCACACTATAAAGTAGTTTGCAGGAATTAATACAGCACTGCTAACTCCAAAGCAGCTGCAGTTATATTCCCATAATCTGCTTACAAGAAGTCACCCAACAGTGCTCTACACAGTGTGCACAATCACTTGACAAATCATTATTTTGGCACAATCACAAATGATTGCCCTCTCTTTCCTCAAGCTGCTCGAAGTGTACGCCAGGCATTTGGAAAACCAAGGAAAGGTTTATCAAGGGAGGGCAGAAGAAATGATATTTGTGCAATTGACTTGGAAAGTTTAACTGCTTGACACAAAAGAAGCGCAGTTTTGCAAAGAAGAGCAAGAGGCCATGACAGGACTGACAAAGCACCTGCACGAGCATGAGGCAAAAAGTGAAGTGCTGGGTCACTTAACTTTCGCAGGCAGTTGTCTTAATTTCAAATCCCACTGGGTTCTGTGCTAAACAGCACAATACAGATGTTACCCATTTGTCAAACTCAAGTAAGATCAGGTGCTAATTATGCAACTCTATATGTCCGAGTAAAGTTTCTGTGATAGCTGCCTATTTGAATGCTATCTTCTACTGAATACATTAATAGATAAATTAATATTTAATTAACTATTAATAGATTAATAAATTAATCTAGTTTTTACATATATGTGTTACATTGTACCCTTGATAAAAAGGGCTGAGTTCAACAATATATCTATAAAATACTCTTAATTTCTAGTGAAGCCAAACAGCAAAAAAGCAAAATCAAAGTGCAAAGAAAGTAGAGTAGTACTTAAAGACAGAGATCCATTGAAATTCCAAAACAAAACAAACCTTTCCTAGAATAAGAAAAAATACCTGAAGTCAAGTGAATTTGTATTAATGATCACAGATAAGCAGTTATTCACTCTGTGAATAAATTCAACATAGAATCTGGTTTTAATGGTGTAAAATGGTTTTATGACAAGCTTTCAGAATATCCAAATAGTTTCAAAATAAGAGAATGTGTTTTTCTTCATAATTTTTATCCTTTACTGTATTTATATTCATAAACACTTTCTGTCTCTCTCTACCTTTCAATAAAGACACCCTCAATGATATTTATCAGTAGTTTCTCCATCAGCAATTAAAGAAAATTACAACATTTTACTGTCTTTTTGTAACAGAAACATATCAGTGAAATAAAGACATTACTGCTTTGTTCCTCAGCAGCTGAAGTCCCAGAATAAGAGATCTTCATGTTCAAAAAGTATTATTTAAAATTCATTTTGGTTTTCTAAATACTTTATGATATATTTTTAAGTGGGAGGTGATTGCCTTTTTCCTCTGTGAAGGGGCATTAGCCATAGGTAGTTTTTTTTAGTTTAGGCAGTAAACAGATTTCTCAGTTATATTCAAAGTCAGGCCTTTAGAATGAGAGCAAAACCAAACCTGTAACTTGTGCTTCCTGGCACGTGTGGTCTGGAATGATTTTCACCTACTGTTATCAAACTGCATACAGAAATACCAGCAGCTCCTGGTAATAACCAGGAGGTTATTAGCCAGTTTTAGGATGAAAAGCAATTATGTGAGAATAAAAAGCCTCAGCTGGGTGCTGAGCATAGCTGCTATGCTCAGATTTGAAAACCAGCAATTTAAAAACACCACGTGGAAGTTACTTACAAGGAGCCCCCACTGCAATCCCTGGAGGCTGCACCGGGACCCTGCTGGGAAATGAACAGTGGCAGTGCAGCCCCAATAGCTGGAGTTCCCAACACTGCTGACAGCCCTGGCTACAGTGCTGGCACAAGTTCTAATTGCAGCCCTGGGCAATAGACTGTGCTCCTAAAAGGCAGATACTGAAGGGAAAAAACCGAAACCCACTGCCTCTGGTGATCTGACCCCTTAACCTCTGCAAATGAAAAGGTAAGGTAACTGCAACTATAGCTGCACAGTTCACTATATTTGGGCTTTAGACTGCAGTTAATATTTTGACTAGAATGAAATAAAATCTCACTTAAGAGATTGCATACCATATTGTTATTAAAAAGCAACACTAATAACGATCCTGTATCCTTGTGTATGATTGAATGAGAGTGATTCTTCAGAGAATGCCATTTAAAACTTTGAATTTCCCACCTGGAGACCAATGTCTAGATTTGAGTGGAAACCTCATAAACATTCTTAAGATGCCTAGAACAAATACCTGAAACTGCTAAAAGAAACACAAGGTGCAATCCTTCCTTGGTAATTAGGGTGCCTCAAGTGCTGACTTAAGGATTCTAAAGTCCTTCTAAAACATAAATTTTATTATGGAACAAAAGGGAACGGCTTTCAGGTGAAAGAGGACAGATTTAGATTAGATATCAGGAGGAATTCTTCCCTGTGAGGATGGCGAATCATTGGAACAGCCGAGAGAAGCTGTGGATGCCACATCCCTGGAAGTGTTCAAGGCCAGGTTGGATGGGACTCAGTGCAACCTGATCTAATGGTGTCCCTGGCCATGGCAGGGAAGTTGGAACAAGATGGTCTAAGTCCCATGGCAGGGGGCTGGAACGAGATGACCTAAGTCCCTTCCAATCCAAATCATTATATGATTCTCTGATTATCAGTATAATGAAAATTGCTTTCTCCCATTAAATTAGTAACACTTCAATTATGTTGGAAAGAGGAAAAAGCCCATTCCTAACTACTAATTTGTGAAATTTAAATTAAATTCACATGGACTGAAAGTTACCAATTGTAATATTCACAACAATTTTTTAATATGAAGTCTCTAAAGAGAAAATGTCTCAAGGGAGATAATATGATGATTTCTCCAAAGCCTTCCTGAGTCAGAAACATCACTGGAGCCTGGAAGCTGGAGCCTTTATCTGATTATAAAGCCATCCATAACTCTAATCTTCCTTTCCTTTATTCTGTTTTCAAAAGAAATCCTCTGCCAAAAGATCGTTAAATAGCAATAGGCCTGTAAATCTACACTGTAATTTTTTTCAAACAGTGAAGTCAAAGATAAAAAGAAATTACCAAAGTATCTGTGGCCAGAATACAGTTGTTCACCTGTCCAGGAGGACAGACTCGATGGGAACCACTTGAAAACAAGAACAGAATTTCAACTCCACCTTCCCTACCCATCAGTTTATGGCTAGGATGGAGAGGAGAGACAGCCTGAACCCACCGGAGGCAGCAAGTGTGGAGCCCTCTGCTCCTTTGGTTGCAGCATTTCTAAAACAGTGATACCTTAGCATACATAAGAGCTCTGTGGCTGCTAAATGCAATGATTCTTCAACTTCAACTGCTGAAAATATCCATGCCGAAATTCCAGAAAAGGCTCCAACAACGTAAGTTGAAGGCCAGTGAGTAAGAGCATGATCTACAGCTACCCTTCAGAGAAAGAATGTGTTTTTCATCTCTTACTGACCATTATTTATGAAAAGTTCTGGCCTTAGGTAAGGCAAAAAAGCAAGTAGTTGGAAGAGGTTTCTTCTGGGGTTCTTTGCAGGGAAGCAATCCTCTGCTGACACGGGGAACAGAACGTTGCCTCCTCAGCAGCAAATGACTTTTCCGGTCACTCTCACAGCTATAAGCAACTGTGGGCTGCACCGTGACCTTACTGCACAGAAAAGAATCCACTTAGTTTGACATCACAAATTTTTTTCCAAATATAGAAAAGTCTAATAACTTCTAACTTAGCTTTGACCTCAATTTTTTCTTCTGTATATGAAAACTTTTCATTTCACTTTTTCCTCAATGAACTGAAAAGCTTTTTTTATGATTATTCCTATCACCTGAATGTTTAGGTACAGTTAACTGAGGAGCAAGATATTACCACCCATGTCTTCAAAAATGCTAGCAAGTATTTCAGTATGCTTTTCAGAGGTGATATTATGGCACGATACATGTGAACAACTAAACTTGCCTACAATTTCCTACAGTCTGTATTAAGAGATTTGGCCTGAATTTATGTCACTTCGAAACAAAAAAATTTCCTATACAAAGATGTCACTGGAAGGACAAACTGGCTGAATCAGGTTAAGATGTCCCTCAGCACATAAAATTTAAGGGAGAATGTGTGATATAACTCAGTTCCATTTCTTCTGAGTAACCTCAAAAGAACTTGTCTTTCACATTCTGTCTCATCTGGGTTTTTTTCTTTAGCATTAGAGCTCTTTTTTCTTCTTTCAAAATTCTGACTCGATTCTTAGAGTCACATAATGCATCTATGCAAGTGTCCAATACCCCTTTGTCTCAAACACTTAAAAACGCAGATTTCACTGTTCTCTACCACAATTACCACTGGCTCATTGGAGCAGGTGATTAATCAGAAATATCAGAAATTACTAGTCTTATTCATGATTAAAAAAAAGAAGCACTTTTCCTCTATTTAAATCTCCATACACTGAGAACTACCTTTGTACTATCTTGATTTTGATAAAGGCATGCTTCAGGTTAGAATATCATATCTGGCAGTGTTGTTATATCTAGTTTGGTAGATTGAGAAACAATTGCTCTAAACAGTTTAAGGAATATTACCAAACCTTAGAAAAAAGCTTTTATGAGATTTCTTTCACACATAAGTCATTTAGAGATTGACTTGTATGTCCTGGATGACTCCATTTAAATTAAAATGCATCCTGCTGAAACCAAAGCTGGACAGAAAAAAGCTATACTTTTATATACTCAGATATGAACTGCATGTTCTTCAGTATCAGTTTCCCTACTGAAAAAAATCACAGGATTTGACTAGTAAACATGCTCAATACTTGCAAGCTTGAAGGAAATGGAAACCATCTGAGTGTTCAGCATTTCCACTATGCAAAATATTAATCTTGCTTTTTCTATTTCAATTAGCCCATCCTTTATGTGAAAAACACCTTATGGGACATCTGAGAGTTTGTTAGTCTCTAAACACCTAGAATCACAGAATAATTTAAGTTGGAAGGGACTTCTGATGGTCATCTTGTCCAGCTCCCTGCTTGAAGTCAGACCAGTTCTATAAAGTTACTGAAGGCTTTGTCCAGGAGTGTTTTAAATATCTTCAGATATAGAGATCTAGGACCACTCCTGGAAACCTCTTCCAAAGTTTGACCACCCTTGAGGTAAGAAGGTTTTTCATTATATAGAGTCAAAGTAATCCTTGTTGTAATTCGTGTCTGCTGCCTCCTGCCCCATCACTGCACATCTTTCAGAATTGCCCACCTTTGGCTTTTTTAAACTCTCATGCTGTTGTTGACAGCTGCTGAACTCTCATCACCATCATTAAATGAGTTGCCATGAGTTTGAAAGGGTACATTTTTTTTTTAAGAAAACTCACTAGTTTGGATCTTGAGGGGGCTCTAGGCAAGAGTTTTAATACAGCATGGCTTTTTCTACTAGGACAGACAACCATTAAACTTTAAGCATTCATTTCTGATCTCTGAAGGGTTGACACTTTAATAATAATGGAAAGAAAACCACCAAGATGATGAATTAAAAAAAAAAAAGAGGGTGAAGTCACATTCTGGAGTTTAGCTTTATTTTTATAAATTCAAAACTCATAATTTGCTTTTTCTCAGAGAGCCAGGATAAGAACATTGAAATTACAGGACAAAAATCGAGCACCAAAAAGGAAATTTAACTTAGATTCATCCAAAGTTTTTTCCCCTCCCCTGTGTAACACTACCAATCATCAAGCAGAAAGATGAGTGAGTACACCTTTGACAAATAGATGGTACATTTAAATTTTACCACAGAGTTTCCTGGTCTTGCAAGAGGAGAAGTAAGAAGGCAAAAGGACTGACACTTCAAGTGTCCTGCTGTAGAGAGATGCAACAAAACTATCTCATTGCTCATTGTGTGACATCTCGGAGACAGCAGCAGTTTAGTTACCTTCAACTACTTTTTTAAGCTGGATTACTACTTAGCTACACCACTTCCCTGTCCCTCTTCATTTTATGTCTACACTAACATCCAAGCCATTAACAGTACACCACAGCAGCAATAAACCACTGCAAAGAGACTTCGGATAAGCATCTCTTAAATGTGTAGCCACAACCTGAGTAGTGGAAGACTGCAACAGACCAATGGCTTGGAGAAGTTATGTTAAAAGTATTACCATATGCTCTTTTGTGACCAGTATAGAATTTCACAAGCTGATGAACTGAACCATGCATTGCTACTGCAGCCTATTGGTACTATCAGCAAATTCTCTTCTGAAGAGTAAAATTTGTGTCACCAGGCCATCTTTCAAGTTTATCTGTAGCTGCAAGCCTTAAAAAATAAAACCAAAAAAACCTGCAACAGAACAGAAACTCAAGCTGCGTGCTCAAGTTCAAGTGACAGATGTTACTACGTGTCCTGATTTCACTTCAGGCAAACCTTCACCTTGAAGAAATGAGGCAGTGAGAGTCCCCAGGTAATAATCTATTGCACTCAAATTCTGTTACAGTCTTTTTGTACGAATATGCACTATCTAAATATCCAGAGACTAGAATATCTAGAGAGTCTGTTGATGCTATACAAACAGAATACTAACGTATGTAAACTCCTAGGATGAAGAGAAAGGAAGAAGGAGAAAATTCTTATACAAATACATCTTTGTGTTCTTTACTCCACAGAAACTATCAAGGGTGCAAAATGAACAAAGATTAACATCACTGTAGTCTTTTCCCAGGCAACAAAAAAGGCCTGATAAAGACTACAAGTATCCATACCTGTTCCCTTTTCATTTAACGCAGGTGGACATTTCAGGGATTTCAGTTTGCTCCATGCATGTGTCACTACAGCTCTTGCAAAACTTTACAGCAACAGGTTAAAAAGCTGTAGCAGCCTACAGCTGTACTGCTCACTCCTGTTTTAAAACAAGACAGTATCACACTTTTTGTTCTCAAAGCTACCCTTCCTTTAAAGTAGAGAGTATATTTTGCTGATACACAGCAAAGAACAGCTTTGTCTTATAATTTTGCAAGACTTGAAGAACTGTCAATCTGGCTATTATATGAAGCACAGTTTTGCCAGAAGTTGTCATACCTTTCTTCTTATTCCTAGAGATTTAGCAAGAGACATGCGCAACCTAAATTTCTTTAAAAATAAATTAATCTAATTTGCTAATGAAAGAACACTCGCACAAATTGTTTAAATACTGTCACAAAATACCACTGGCATATTAGCTTAGAAATCCTAACATTCTATTAAAAATGACACATGGCAATTTGAGAGGGCACAGAGCCTAGGCTCTGAATTATCTTTTCTGACACTTCACTGCTAAGGGGAGACAGCAGTAGGAAGCTGCTAATGAAGTGCTGAGGGCAGCACGACATCAGTATGTTAGTATCAGGAACCATACACTTTCTGAGCTCCTAACCTGGTTTTATACTATTTAGGTTATATAAAGAAATAGAAACTTGGGTAAAAATCATTTAGCATAAAAAATACTTAATCGAGTTGTACTGCTTCTAATCAGTCCCTCAGAGCAAGCCTTTTCTGGCCATAAGCCTCATTTTACAACTATTTTTTGAACATCAAAATATTGTCAAGTGACCTCTTGACAGTATCTGCTCTCACGTAGTTACATGTAAAAACACAAAAGAAAAGAATCTATGGATGCTGAACGCATCTATTGCAGTGTTCCCCTCCCATGAGCATTTTGTAGAGGACAGCATACTGATGGCACAAACCTAATAAGCAATGGGATTCCTAGGCAGCTAGCTTGGATGAACTGTCATCTACTGCTAAAACTCACTCCCACTCTGGCTCGCCCAGCTGGTAAGTTCCTTCCTGACACAGAGAGGCAGCTCTGAAGAGGTATGAACAGGCTTCCTTCATCAATGCAGACTGATGACTATCCAAATGGTTTTTAAAAGAGAATGGGACAGTTCTCAACATATACTCACTATTTTATCCGGAAATACCTGCTGAACTGGTGGATGTACTTTAAGATAGTATTTCTTTTCCGAATATCAGACATGATCCAGGTTTTTGCAGCCTGCATTTTTAAAGAGAAAATCTCAGCTTTTACGAAAAAAAGTACTAGGACACTAAGCTACATATTCTCTTTCAAGTCATCCCCAAAGGCATTAGTTAGTAGTGTAGCCAACCTGCAAGTACACTTAGCATATTATCCTTGAAAACTGCTGAGAAGGATTTAGGGCTTAACCCATTTGGTTATTCCATTAAAATGAGAAAACCAAGAGTGGGAGGGAACTTGATTTGAACTAATTTCCAAACACTTCAACCTGAATTACAGATTATTTAAACTACCTTTGAAGCTTTAATGTGCTTCAGCTCAGAGGCAAACACTAAACTCCTGAAATGCTGCCACCAAAAACGCAGTCTCTTATTGCACAGTCATGATCAGAAAATGTTGTAGAATAACAGCCACAATTATGGACTTTACTCCAGAAGATATAAGAACCCAAGTAATCCTCACCCTAAAAAGAAGATACATAAAAGAATAAAAAGAGTTGCTGATACAACATGCACACCACCCTCACATTTTTTGCATCTCAATTTTCAAAGCTTTCTCTCAATGAGTCCTTGTTCTCCCATGTTTTAACAAGACTCTCTCTTGGCACAGGTTTCACCATCCCAAGGTTAACTGAAAGCGTATCTTTTGCTTAGAGAGACTGAATATTCATCACTACGTACATATTTCAGAGAAAAATAAGGGGTTTTTTCCTTTTCAGAGGTTGAACTCCTTTACTTTTTGTTCAGCAAGATACAAAGCTGTTCAGAAGTCACAGACTAAGTGAAATTGAAAACATTATGGTGAGAACAAAAGACAGGCAAAAAACTGCTTTCATTTACCTGCATGCACAAGCTTTCTGCAGTTATTACAGCTGCAAAGGAACTCAAACTATCGCTGTGTAGAGCAACTGGGATATAGCAGGGCTTACTAGCTCAAAACCAACTGCTATAAAAACACAGACAAGCTGTGTTCAGTATAGATTCATTCACACACACTATGCACAACCCCACCCCTAAGATGGGTAAGCCAGCTTGGATCTGCCTTGACTTGCTAATTTTAACTTAGCATTGCCAGACATCATCTGGCTTCATGAAGCATTATTTATTTGTCAGTGAACTTCCCTCTTCAGTAAGTCTGATTAGCTTGGTTTTATTATCACAAGAGCCAAGAGATATTTATCAACATGCTCAAGCTAACAAAACCACCTCAAATAATAAGCATTCCAGAAAACTATTTCTGCTTTTACGAGAAATTTAAGGATGACAGTGAAGACAGAGCAGTTTTGAAATGGTTTCTACTGAACTGGGCAGTGGGACTGCTTGACTCTCTACAGACAAGCATGTACCTTTAAAGCAAAGTAGTGTTGAAATATGAGCACTGTGTATGTGGAAGCATCCTGTGTAGCTAGCCTACTCAATACCCAGAATTGGGCATGGAATAAGTTAAGGAAAAAGAAAAGAAGTAATGCATAATACAGTGAAAGATAAGCCCAGCAGCTGAAGAGTGGTCTGTTTCTACAACAAGCTCAATATTAAGGTGATTGAATACCAAGCAGGTTCTGATATGATCTCTGTGTCATGGTATGACAGCTATATCCAGTCCTCAATACCTCTGTGATGAAGCAAGTTTGATGCTGGAGCACTGAAATATCTGGGATAGGCAGCTGTCTGTGTTAATCTCAGAGAAAGCAGTATCATCATATTTGCTACAAGGAGTGACAGGGAATATTGTCCAGAGCTGACTGTGACCCCTGGCAATTAGAAAGTGTAAGCTCATATACAAACCCTGTAACAATACAGAGTAACAAGGATGTTCTCACAAGATCTGAAATTAATGCCGCTACTGCAGACATGAAAAAGTTACTGCAGCACAGCCATCCAGGTAATTATTCATTTTGTGACTCATTGCAGCAGAGAATTTTGTACATCAGTAGGGGGCTCTAGTTCTGCAGCTTTTCCTAACCTCTGTTAGTTGTACATAGAATGGAAATAGTGGTGCTGACACAGGAGCTAGAACACTTGGAGCTGAAGGACTATCACACAGAGGCAGAGTTGAGTGGCTGTATTCAGTGTGCCTGAAGCTGGCACCTGACAAGAACGAAGACTACCAAAGCAGAGATGTTTTCCCTTGAAAATGTTTCTGAAGTGAGCAACTGCAATGATGCATAGGTTAAATTTAACTATAAGTCAGCTTATGGTAACTGATCAAGATCAGCTGACTAAAAAATAATGGTACAAACTAAACCATCCTTCAATGCTGTATGTAGAAATAACCTGGTCTTTGTGTCACCAAACTGGACTTGCATTTTTATCACCCCAGAATTTCAGCCACAAATTAAGTTTTCTAGCAGACTAGCATTATGCAAATGTTTGGAAAGATTCTTCATAGCACTTAACATACATTATACTATATTGCATACCTATCTTTCTTTGTATGTTGAAATACAAGTATCAGAAGATCTTGATAAAACAAAAAAAAAAGTTATGAAAAAACAGTTCAGACTTAGACTGGGACTTGAGCAGACACCTTTAAATATCACTCACAGAGAGTAACAGCTCAAATTTAAATGTAAAAACATGTTAGACTCGTGATGAGGCTCAATCAGGCCCTTTATGCAGCTGCTCAGAATTATGTTAAGGATCAGCTTGCAAATTGTTTAACATGGCTCATGCAACTCATTTTTAACTGTGGCCAATTAGTGTTGACAGCCTAGCTGCATTTCATTTAGCATATGGAGGTAGACGCATATGTTAAAATAAGGTTACTGAACTCTATTTAGAGGTTTTGCCCCATTTTTGGGGAGTAAACAGTTGAAAAAAGCTTTCAGCTTCTCTTTACTAAGGCCAGGAAGACAAGGAAGCAGAGCCATAATGTACTACCAGAGTCTGTGGTTTGAAAAACCTTCACAGAATGTATGCAAAAGCCTTCTTCCCTATAGAATAACCAAAACCTAGAGGTGGAAGCTTTATAGAACTACTTTCCATTTCATATGGAGCAACATTAGAATAACACATTTGCTATAAAATCAGGCATAGTTTAAAAGCTAGAAATTGTTCATATCTGCAGTATCACAGAGCTCAAGATTTATTCTTATTTGCATAATAATTTTTACTCTATGCTTAGCAGAATGATAGTAACATGGAGAAAGAAGCGACTCTTCTAAAACCCAAGCTTACAATGAAACAATTTTGTGAACAGCTTTGGGAGAATGGCAGAGGATCTGAATCAACTGTTGATTGAATCAGGAAAGTATGAAGACTATGTAATATGGCAGAAGCATCTTTGCTGACAAGTAAATCAGACCAATCTTGGACTAAGTTTTACCTGGATTTCCCTGTTTTTCTACTGACAATCCATCAGTCTGATTATTTTGAGTTTTATCAGATTCCTCAAAAAGAAGTTAGTGCTCAAGTAAGCATGGCTGCTTCTTTAGCTGATGTACACTTGGTGCAGCCCATTACTAGTATCTATTGTAGCACAAATATTTGTACTTATCTTATGATTAAAGTACCTGTTAAAATAACCAGGCATAATATAAGTGAAGTCTCAATAAAAAAAAGAGGGAATGGCCTGAAGTCGTATCAATGGAGGTTTAGGTTGGATATCAGAAAAAGGCTCTTCACCCAGAAGGTAGTTGGGCACTGGAACAGACTCCCCAAGGGAGTGGTCACAGCACCAGCCTGACAGGGTTCAAGGAGCATTTGGACAATGTTCTCAGGCACAGGGAGAGACTCTTGGGGATGGTGCCGTGCAGGGCTAGGAGTTGACTCGATCCTTGTGGGTCCTTCCCACTCAGCTCATTCTGCGATTCTGTGAAATGTTTTACTTTCTCCTAAATGGCCTGACCAGCCAAGAACTTGACTGATCATGTTCATTTTCATCAAAAGTCTTATATCATATTTTAATTAACAACTTATCATGACTGCCATCAAACTAAGTCTTACATATATAAGTAGTCTACATTTCTATCTACAAAATGCAGATATTTATACCGTGTGTCATCTGAATGTCAAAAGGTTACAGTATGTTCCCCATATTTCCTCATGATATACAAATTCAAAAAAATAACTCTAAAATGAAAACAAGACATCCAAGTACCAAAACCTGTGCTTAAATAGCATTTTCTAAGCAACCTGTGCAGAAAAACAGAAGTGATCCGCAACTGATTGCCTACTTGAGATAGTATCAACTTCGATAAAAATCCTTTTCCTATTTTGGTAATGAGTTGTCTCCTTGTAAAACATGGTATTACATAAAAAAAGCCTCTTTCCAAACACTTCTAGAAAGTGCTAAGCAAGCTTGAACCATGATGCCTTCTTAAAAAACAAAAACTAGGAGACAACCAGCTGTATGCAACAAGTGCATAAACTAATGGTCTGCAGAGAAATATCAGACCAAAAAAAAAAAAAAAAAAAAGGAAATATATGTTTCACATTTTGGTAAACCATTTGAATCTCACTAGCCTTATCTACACTACATGTATTTTGGTGTTCTTTCTATGAGGTGAATAACAATCAGAGTGTCAATGTTTCTGGCCGGAATGATTTACAATTTAAGCATGACCAATATTGATTAAAAAAGTTTATGTCTTCTGTAACTAAAAAACAAGAGAGAAAAGCATAGCTGCTTTTTAAAACAGTATCCATTTTTCAGTGGGAAATGAATTCTTCAAAGCAAAACAAACAAAGGCAGAAGCAAACTACTGATGGCCAGCTTCTTTTAAGTGCTCATCTTTCCTCTCTCCAATGCACTGTATCGGTATCTTAATTCTATCCTACTGATTCTCATTGCCAAACTATTAAAAATAGTATTGCAAAACTTTACTCAGTTTTCTCTACTAATCAGATGAGATATGGGTGAAATAATTGCTTTAACATTATAATACACTAATGCTCAATTACTTCTTTATTATTTAACCACATTAGAGAAAGGTGAATGGCAAAATCTTAAAACAGGGGAGAAGCAGTAAAAATACTTTCCTTCTTATACAACCACTTTAAGCTATGTTCTTTAAAAAAAACACATTACATTTCTTGGTGCATCAGCCAGCCATCACTCCAGTAAGTGCTTCATGAAGCCAAACCAGCAACCTGACTCCTAGCACTGCACCCTCATAATTTCTCTCCAGAAAACTCATCTCCCAGGGAAAGAAAGCAAGCAACAAATTTAGTCTGGCTGGGTTAAGCCATTTGGTAATAAGCAATCCACAGTGAAAACAAAAAGCTGTCCAGAGCATGGGGGCCAGAGGGGATGTGAGAGTCAGCATGTGCAAGAAGGTGACAATAGGGCTGTCAGTAAGGAAACAGCACCAGGAAGCACCAACAGACCGCGACCAGCCAATCTGAGTCTCCTCAGGTCTGCTTATATCACAAGACACTCTGGCAAATCTTTTTGATACAGTCTCGTACTGTCTTGATGAAGAGCAGCACGTTTACCTTTCTTTTTTCTCAGTACTTTCACTAATCGTTACTTCAAATTTTTTTCAAGTTCAGTTCGAGTGAAAGCTGTCTGATAACTGCAAAGCAAGACCTCATCACTTCCAAGGGCCAAAGTGCCTCGATGGCAATCACTAACAACAGCAAGTGTACACACATGCTCACTCTTTTAACTTCAAAAAAAGGTACAATTTATAAAAAGCTAACCAAATTTAGCATCTGTACAATTTATGACATAGTACATGCTAAGGTGTCAAACAAGAAAATTTGTATGAGAAATGTAGTTGTGAAAATTCAAAGAACTGTTAACATGCAAGTTAATTGTCCCAGGGAGCCCAGGCAGCTATTATTTGCTCTAGAGACCACATCCTCCACATTAAATTAGTACTTTTTAACTAACCAGGAGGCTCACCACTTACTGAGATAATAGTTTTCACCAATTTGAAGGAGAAAGACACTCCCTCTTAATTCACTGCATGGTAAAGTCACCAACTTGAAATAAAAAACAGAAATTAAGGGATAAATTTGCTTAGATAAAAGCAAAATGCAGAGTGACAAAATGTAAGAGAATAAGTGGCCTTATGTAAGAGCAGAATATTGCAATTTCAGTCTTTATATATGGCATATAAATTACAACTTAGTTAAAGGAAAAGAATGTGCAGAATATGTCCCAAATCAACAGAACCATGTTGATGCAAAAGTAGCTCATTAGGCAATTCCTACTAAAGAAAAATCTGTACACTTAAATGCACTGGTGCACAGAACATACCTTTGCAATGTGGTCACTTTGCAGCTGCTGACCACATATCCCAACCAGATGGTAGGAATCTTTGCAGCTCCACTAACTGAAGTGAGAGATGAGAAAGCTAGAGGTCGGACTGGTATCAGATTCACTCCCTCTCTTCCCCTGTCCCAAGTCCCAAACTGAGAGGAATTTAAACCAGGAAAATATTTTACCTTAGATGGCAGAGATGATGACACTTGACAAGATACAGATGCTACTCTCAAACACCGTGACCAAAACACAGTAACAAACACAAAAGCCTAAGCATCATACAAGTGGTAAACTATGTGTGCACAGCTGTTCCAGGACGTTAGTAATCCCAGGTCATCCTGGATGAGAAGGCAGTGCAAAACAAACAATCTTTCTCCCTTACTGAACTTGTTTACTCTTACTGCCTTACCGGATTCCTTTTGAGCTTCCTTCCCATCGGTGAAGCCCATACTGGCACCTGTTGAGGACTGATCCTGAAAGTACTGACACATATGAGCACCTATGGCTGTCTGCTTTCTACTGTTACCATGGATGTAGCAGCAGCCAAGATGTGAGCAATTGAGAGCAAGATCTTGAGCTCAGGTCAGGGTATTTTCTTTTTCCTTTATCACTGACATTTTATAAGGGAGCATCTTAGATTCTGACTATGCATTTCTACTATTTACATGAACTGGTGAATTAGAAACCACCTGAAAAATAACATAAGGCAACTGTACTGACAGCCACAGCTCTAAAAGGAACAAATGAAAATAATTTGTAGCCAAAAGGAAGAGAGGAATGAAAACTCTTGACACCTTGTTTACTTATTTCTTGGTAAAGTTATTTATCATACACAAGAATGTCAACCTAATTATGAAAGAGACACTTATTAAAAAAGGGAAAATCTTTAAGATTATATAAAGCTGACTCAATTTTTAAAAGAAGCTAGCACAATGCAAAAGGCTAAAAATCATCTTTTGTGTCTGCAACAGATACCCACAAAGAAATAATACATTTTATAGAAAAGCAAGATCAAGGTCCATCAGGAAACAGTTAGGATGCAAAAACAAACTGCTTATTTATAACACATAAGACACAACACTGTTAGGATTAGGTCAATTTAACTAAGTAACTGTACATGATACTATCCCCATCGTAAGGTTCTCTCCAAATATAATTTAGGAACATAAATTTAGAAGAAAATGATCCCTAATAAAAAGGAACTAGCAATCAATCCTGAAGAAACAGGCTCACAAGATGATCCATGAGTAACCTCTGGGAATGAGAGCTACATGGCATCCTGTACTGAGATAATCAGTTATGAATGGAAAGACACGTGTATGTCTTCACGTGGTTTTTATGTCATTCCCTTCCTCTGCACAACTTGCTTTAGCTAATAGATCTTATTTCTAGAAACAAATAAGAGTCATCTGAAGCCTGGATTCCACTTTTTTTTTTCCTCAGTAAACTACAGCAGATCCACACAACATTGTAGTGACTGGTAGGTCAGGAATTTCCACCTAGCCCTGGCAAAGGATGACAATGCCACACAGTTACACCCAAAGCATATAACAAAGGCTCCTGCAGGTAAGCAAGTCCATTCCTGCTGAAATGGGAAACAAGAAGAGCTGCAGACAGCCCAGTTTCTCCTCCCTACAGAACAAGCTTCTGCAACAGTTACTTTCCAACACAGACACTGAAAGCAAAAGTAGATAACTTCCCTGTAAAGTGATAAAATTGATCTTGAGAAAAGAAAAGTCATCTTGGAACAGCTATTATGGACAGGAGGTTTCTAGTTAGTTATTGACTGCATTTAATTGATTGGAAACCATTTCTTTAAAGATTTTTCTTTGGTGAAGATTACAGCATACTAGATACAATTCAACATAAATAGCATTTTTATGGAACAATCTTTTGCAGGTTATGTAGCAGATAACCAGTTATTTAGAAGTAAAAAATTATCCAGTCCTGTAAAAATGACTATAAACAAGCTAATTTGACTGGCAGTGTTGAATTCTGCTGCCCTTTACTGTTCTGTAACTGAGACAAACAGCAGCAATCAGGTGGAAAGCACCTGCGTCAGGCTAGTACAGAAAAGGGGGAAAACATTCTCTCGACTGTGAGGCAGCAGCACCAGGAGGCTGCATATTTCCCAAGTATGGATACATTCCTTATGCACTTACTCTGATCTGGCAATTGCCCTTTGAATGGCAATTCTATTACATTGAACACTCTTGTGCTTCCACTTCTCTAAAATGCTAACAGTCCTTCATGTCAGAGGGAAAGGAAGTTACCATTGGATCCTATCTCCCAGATCTTTGGCACTGAAAGGGATACAAAAGGCTAAGTGACCTTAAACTGCAACCCAATAGCTAAAATGCTATTCATTTCCTTTGATTTACTTGGTATCCATGGCACAACTACAACTGAAAAAATAAGACAAGATAAAAATCTACGTAAGATCAAATTTTAATTCAGATGCCTATCCATGGTAGTTCTTCCCAATGGAACAGTCAAACAGCTACAGCTTTTTTACCAGTAAAAGCAACAAACACACTTTTAAATAGGTTAAGGAAGGAAAGGGATTTAGTTTGGGAATATATCATAATTAAATTCTCTTTATCAGATTTCATTCTGATTCTTCTAACAAAACTCTCCCACATATAAACCTACATGCAAATTCTGTATTACCCGGAGCTGCTTTTTTTGCAAAAAAAAAGCAAGATTTTCTTTAGATGTCAAGTGCAAAGTTTTTTATTGCTAGTTATACCCACAGAAACAGTAGATATGAATGCTTGCATTTCCTATTTAATTTCATTGAAAAAATTCCCAGTGCCTAAAGCCGAAAGACTCCTTTTGATCTTATCTGAATTTGTGAGGGAATTCAGTAGAAATACTGAGGATTTAAAGCAGTTTTAAAGCTTGAAATGCAGTTCTGCCTTCATTCTCATTCCCAGCTCTTCCCATCTTCTGCCTGCTCCTGGCACTAGGACTCATGCAGCAGCAATGGTGGGTTATTTCAGGAAGCTGGAAATGATGAATACTAACCTGGAAATGATCTTTTCTGTCCCAACCAGCTCCCTGAGCTGGCTTCCCATAGGGTCCCATGATTATCAACAGTGGCTTGGGACAGGGACACAGCAGTTGAGCCTGGCCTGGCTTACACTGAAGCAAAGTCCCACTGGAACTTGCTTTCCTTCTCCTTGGAGCACGTACTCCTAACTCAAACAGCCTCAGCATGAGCACTCGAGTTGTGGAGCAAGAAATCACTGCTGTAACTGGAACAGACTTCTCTGCCCAGGCAGTCCACAGTCAGCTGTAGTTCTTGTGCCTGCCATAGCCACTTGAATGGATACAAATGAAGCAAAAGCATTTTTGTAGCAAAAGCAGAAATTTCACATCTTAGTGACAATCTGATTCCAGAAAGGTTCTTACCCTTTAACGTGTTTTGATAAAGAATGAGGTGGGGGCAAACACTTTTCTCAGGAAGTTAAACTAGTCACAGTGTGACCAAAGTGAACTGAGTCCCAACAAGCAAGGCTTATCAAGCTTATTTTCACTTTATTTGATAATGTTCCTGACAGCAGACTCTCCTTTGTAAATTCCACTTAAATTTTATATTTTATAGACTACATTACCACATGTCATCTCTGTTTCTTAAGTGTACTCCCACACAATGCCATAAAATCCTGCTTTATTACCTGTGTTACATTTCTTCTACATGAACATAACACCTTCACTAAGGTGATGCTAGCAGTCTCAAGTTTTCCTTGCCTGTCTTTTATAGTCAGCTCCCAGAAGACAATGACCTGCTGGCACTACCATGTCCAGTTCAACCTCCCTGAGATGTATCCTGTGTGCACCCTTCCTCCATGTCTCAGTGCTAATATTTGATCCTTGATAAAATCATATTGGGAAGCTAAAATACCAGAAAAATCCCACCCTGCTTTTGCACCAAACATACCCCCTTACTGGTTCAGCTGCCCAAGGAACAGACACTGGTGGAAGGGAAAACTTTTGGCAGCAACTGTAACCTCAAATCATACTACTGGAACCAAAGCTAAGTCAACTATGAAAAAAAGAGTCACTGGAATTTGGGCGTCGTTTGTTCTGAAGTCCATACAGTCTAGTTTCTAAGCACGATATGCTGCTTCAGCAAAAGCATAATTTAAAAACAAATCATTATAATTTAAGATGCTTATATTTGTAGGAGAAGTAGAAAAATTTTAATTTCTTTAGTCATAAATGTAGCAGCAGAGAGCAATCAATCACAAAGTGAACAGTGCCAAAATATTCAGACTTTTTACAAGGTTCCCAAATATTATCTTTAAAAACAGAACAATAAATACTTTATGCAGTGAATCTGAAAAACATGCACACTTCATTTTGACTCAGTGCACACACTGCATCAGCAATTCATTAATTTTTTCAAAAGCCACACTATTAGAAAAAAATGTTAGTACATAAAATCATAAAGGCAACCCATAATATCAATTGTCTTTATCATTGATGATACAGATGGAAGGCACAGATGGGTTCAGGGACTGGTATCATGACAAGAAGAAATACTATTTCTGGTAAAGTTTGAGAACAAATGGGCAAAATACTTCAGAACAAAAAGCAAAAGAAATCAAAAGTTGTCAACTCCAAGAGTTACTAGGTAAAGTTAAAAGCCTGAAGTCACCTGAAAGTCAAAGGAGATCATCACAGCAGTTGAAAGTTATTGGATATTTCCCTAGAATACCAGTTTAAAGTTCTTCCAAAAGTCCATCTCGAATTCACCCTGTACTGTATATATAAAGTCTCTTTCTTCTGTTGCAGTTAAAATATACAGTTGAAAGATGCAGTTCCCTTCTCACACTTTTATTACATTTTCTGAAGATAACTCAAAGCCTGTTATAGCTAGAACCTTGGAATGAACTTACTGACAAGAACATGGCAAGTTATATGCTCCTGTCCCCACCCCAGTGAACTATATAAGCTTGACGATGCATTCAAGCTCCAGGGTCAATAGATTTTATAGTAAAGTCACACAGAGGATAAATTCACGAAAACATGGTGCAGTGATAGGTATTTTTCTTCTATGTATCGTTTAATATTATGTAAGATAGTGGCTCATTTGAAAAAAGTGCATAGAACGATGAGTGAAAAGTGAGCTGCCAGAGGTTCACAATGACTTGCAAATAACGTGCTTTTGTATGAAAGACGTGCAGTTCACTCTGCAACAGAAAGCTCCCTTCACCTGCAAAACAATTATAGCTATGACTTAACAACACTGCATTACATGTCTACGGATAATGAGGCCCCATGCTCTAGTTTGTCTCCCTCATCTTCCAAACAGCCTGTGCCTTTTACATCTGCAGACCTCTCTGCTCCCATCCCACCACTGATTTTTGTCCAGATCATTTTGAAATTTACTGTAAAAAAAAAAAACCCAAGCAAAACTACTCTAAAGTGACACGTGGCAAAGCTATCCACAGAGCAACTTCGATAACACGTTAAATGGGAAAAAGCTGTATTTAAATGAAGTTCTACTTTAAAGGTCTACTTGCACACCACAGTACTCTATCTTTGTTTGCAGAACATAACTGCATTTTAGCCTGAGCCGTACTTTTGTCTGCTGTGGCTTTTATTTAAAGTTACTCAGAAGGTCAGTTCATATACATGCATAATTTAACAAAAGTTAAAACTTATGTCACGTTAGAAATCTGTCAATCAGTTACGCTCACCTCTTTATCCATACTCTCTAAATCCTCTTTACATAGAGTGTACAGAGGCATTGTTTCAGACAAACTTGGCTGGCGTTTCCTCTTAGATGGACCAGGCTGCTCTTCATTTTCACTTACTGGTAGGTCATCTTCTTCAAACATCTGCTGTTGATGTGGCTGAACAACTCTGAAAAAATTCAGGGGTCTCACATAAGAAAGATTTACTTGATTGAGAGCTACAAATAAAACCCTATAAACAACTTATGACTGCCACATACCTACAACCTTGCTTAATAAAGCTCTGTGTTCATCAACAGGTTGGTCAAGTCTCCCGATTAATGCTTTTATTTTCAGTCTGACAGCTTAAGTTTTTATTCTGCCTTTGACAAGGAAGTCACTCTCCTGCCTTCGCACTGTTCTTTTAAGCAGCCATCAAACCGTTCTTGTTGCCAAGAGCTTCAGTAGTTGCAGATGTGTTGCTTTTAAAATACATTAATGTTTCTGCACAAGTGGAGTTTCTCCGTCACTTTACACATTTATCGTTCCAAAAGTAATGCCTACATTCTAATGCATTTTTCCTGACCTATGCTAGGCTTTTGAGTCTCTAAGTATACTCTTCTGTTTCTTAACCTTACAGACAAGGGTTCTGCATGTAGAAAGTACACTTCTGCAGTGTCAATCTTAGACATTTCCCACATGTTAAGCCTGGATAAGACACAAACCAGCCAATATTTCTTTTTGGCTAGTGTATTGAAATATGATAGTTTTTTCTCTTAGTCTGTATTCTATCACATTGTTACTTACTGTACTTAATTCAAACATGCAGGTACAAAAAGGAATATCAAAATGTTTATTAAAATTGATAAAATAATCATAGCTTCATGGGAATTGCTTTATGATAGTAATAAAAAGATAGACTACATGTAGAACAACAGCAGGAGACTTCTACCTTCCTTGGGTAAATTTTTCTGTGACTATAACTTAAGTATTGAAGACTTCTAGAAGCTAAAATTATTATACAATACAGATTAACTACAAGTACTGGTCTGTCACATTAGCCTCCTGGAACAAATTACAGCAGCTCAGCACCACCCAGAATCCAGTTCTAAGGTCATAAAGCTCATGAGTCACAAATTATTTATGTTATCCATAAGACTGTGTATTTGGAGAATGACTACCACAACCAGGTATAAAAGTGACTGTATTTGAAATCACAAGCAGTTTCAAGCTGCAACTACCAGGTGAGAGACCATCAACCTGTTTCTGAGGGTGACTGTGACTGAGAAAGGGTACAGTGTAGTCTCTGCTGAGCAGAGTTTCTATACAGAATAGCTAATTCTCATCAAGCCAGGATTTATGAGAAACAGCTTTAGACCAAGAGTCCTCCACAAAAAAAGCCATTACTAACTTATGCAAATCCAGTCAGTCATAGGTAAGGTCCTACGAAGTTACTTCTCCTTTTGTGAACTTGACAACTTCTTAAGAAGGTTATCTAAATATCAAGGGGTTTTTTACCTCAGTACTTAAATTCCAGACTGTATGAAATCTGAAAGCCATATAAAGCTGTCGATTTCGCTCATTTTGAGAGCTCGTATTTCCCCAATACACACCTCTCTTCTCAGATCCCATTGGTATGTGCAGGAAATTCGCATTCTTCTTTTGAATGGGAAGTAGTGAAGGAAAAGAGCCAAGCCATTGCCATGCTACCCAGACCTGCACTATCTGCTGCAGAAGACCCCCATCAGCACAGCACAACTCAGCAGCACAGCAGACACATGTCCCTTTGTAGTCCTTTATTTCTGTATAGTGGAATTTCTTGTGAAGCTAAAACAATTTGGATGCTGCGAAAATGAACTAACCAAACTGGTTTTCTGCTAGAGTTTCTCATCATTGCTTTTGGGTTTTTGGCTTGGGTGTTTTTTTCTCCCCTCTACTACATTTTCTATTTTAAAGACCACACTGTTTTCTTTTGCTATTAAATTGCTCTCAGACAGTAATTTTCATAGGTAGGTGATGAAAATAATATGGCATTCCACTATATTTTCCAAAAGGTTCTTCTAAATTATGATTTCCATGCCTTTTTAATAGGTAACCTAGGCAAGAAAGGCAGTGATGCCATTTACATTCTTAGCAAAACAGAGAATGACAAAACAACAAAAGCTATAGGCATCACATACAACTTTAACAGACACAACTCTATTAAAAATATGACAAGCTTGACCATTCCAAGAACTACAGAAAAGTTACATGTAGCAGGGCAGCTAAGCAGATTTTCTTAGACTAGAAATAAATCTAGCATATTTTTTAAGAACACATTATTGTACGGTTGACGAGAACTTCTCCTTTTGCACAACAGAGTGTGAGATCATACTTGACCACATTACACACAAATATTAACTGTAAAATAACTGTATTAATAGCTTCTAAAGGCTTCTGTCAGATGTTTTCCCAGTATTTTCCCACTGCAACTAGATAAGAAACACTGGGCTTTCTCATGAAAACATTCCAAAAGTAATGTGAAACAAAGTCTTCTTTAAGGTTTGTAAGAAATTTTTATTTTGTTAAAAACATTTTTTAGGCTTTTACATTTTCAGCTGCCTGTAAAGTTGAATAAAAATTAAAGACATAAAAATGCGGGAATTTACATTTATTTCTAATCAAATGAGATTCATGAGTACTTTTTAAAAAATAACACCATATTCAACCCTGCAGAGGTTGGTTGGTGCTTGCCAGTCTTACATGCACATGGACATATATGTGCAAGGTGGATTCAACATTTGTGTAAGTCACAAGCACTTTCCTTGATACAACATCAGTGTAAAAGCTAAAATAACATTATCATCATGGAAGTGTTGAAAATATTTAAATTCCAGTCACATGTTCAATTTGGCACTTCATATTTTTGCTGTCATAATAAGATTGATAACATTAAGTAGGAAAAATAGTAACAGTGAGCATGTAAATACAGACAAAAATGTTGTAAGTGAAATTAATTTACACAAATCTTCAAGTACCGGCTTCAGCCACCAACATCTGCTTGATACACCTCTTCAAACCAAGCATCCGGTGCATCTTAGTATTATTTTAAACCAGGGTGCCACTTTTAAATTCTCACATGTAAATGACTCCCATATTTTAAGCCTTGCCTCATCGGTTAGTGTATTACTAGTGTTCACCAAAATGTAACTTGCAGTATAACTTTTTTCTTTATTCTAGTCCAAGCTGCCAGTAGCTTTTGCATTACTTTGAACAACACTACATTACACATCTCATGACCCGTTACAACTTTAGTGTTTACTGCAATGTTTGTAGAATATTGTTTCTGTATGAAAATGAAAATTGTTGAGATACATAAGGCATGTCAAAGCTCTGACATGCAGGTTATTTTTAGAGAGAAATCCCTCCCGTTCTCAAACAGAGAAGAACTGCTGGCCACCAGCAGCCCCCGAGCAGCATCGCATTCCCTTCCCTTCTATTACAGCTGCAAACTTTTTGTGACCCTTCTACTTGGGCTGCAACAGCCATGACAAAAAAGCAGGTGCTCAAGTCTCAGAGCTGAGCACAATAGCAAGACCTGTCGCTTGAAATGTTGACTACATTAACTGAACAATCTGTAATTCACTGGTGACAGTTTCACTGCAAATTCCATGTATATATTTAAACTAATTATATCCTATTTTAAATTATGTTTTAAGTTGAATCCCAGAAAGAAACTAAAAATATTGAAATCCAACACAGTGAGAATTGAAACAGTTCTTAGGAAATGGTATTCAGATAACTTGAAGCCCTTTGCAATAACCAGCCCTGCAAGGAAGAGGTTCTCTCCTAAGCACAAGGACGTCTATTCTTAGACTAAGAGACCAAGAACCACTGCTATGCCACGTGCAGCTACCATGTCCCCAAGGGCTTCCACTCACAGCAGTCCAATTCTGTTTCCCACTATCTGAAATGAAGAATCAGATAAAGATTTGAGAAACTATCCAAGAGGATTATTGGAGGCTTTGACTACACCCACCCACAGCAGAAGCAGTTGTGAGTGCCAACAACTTTAACTCTACTTAAATTCAATGGTTTAGTTACAAATATTCCACTCCTTCTGCACAATGTGAACAAGGGAGCACATGAAGTCTGTCAGGACACAAAATACATTGTCCTCTACCAATAAATTGCTGCACTAATGTAGTTTTCTCTTAAGACAAGTATTATATCAAATTTTAAAGTGGATGTGAAGCTTTTCAAAAAAGCTATCATGGATGTATGCATTAGCACAAAGCACACAGTACCGCCTCAGCTCTTCCTCAGTCAAGACACAGCAAAGCTGTTTCTATTTGGCTTTTTGTTACTTCTTCACAGCCTTCCTGCTCTGCCTGCACTGTGGTACTCAAACACTGCCTTGCTTTTCTCCTAGACTTTGCCAAAACACTCCTCAGGATCTTAATGGGAGAAAATGGAACTGCTCTGAGAGATGTGCCCCAATTAAGAGATTAGCGTTTACAGGTCACCAGCTTCACCACTAGAACCAAATCAACAGGAAATGAGAATGAAAACAATTTTTCTCAGTGTAAGACCTTATGCTCATCTCTTTTCTTACAGCTGCTTAGTTGTGGGGTGAAGTTGCAGCACGGAGTAATTGGAATCACAGTCTTAGATTAAAACATCTCAATTCTGAGCACTGACAGTCACAAAAAAAACCCACTGAAGTGGAATAAAAGGAGGGAGCAGAATGGAGACACAGCCTCACTCCACCCTCAAAACCTGTCTGAAGCTCCGTGAAATTCAACTAAGAGGACAGCTAAAGTGTATTTCTCTCCTGTTCAATAAGATACTCAAGAGGCATGTCAGCATTAAGGAAAAATATGCTTAGGTGTGGACAAACTCTTCATCAAGTTGTTGACAAAGGTAGGGAAACCATTAAAACCTATTATTTTGAAAGCATCCAATGGTGCATTAATATCAACATAACCCATAATACTGAAGCATCTTACAAGTGTCATGGCAATTACATACAGGTACAACCTTCCCAGCTTTATTTCTAGAAAAATTCCTTTCCACAATATCTGACCAAAAAACCCAAAAGCTTTTCAGGTCCTCTCTGGATACATGCTGTATCCTGATTACTGAAAGTTTCTAATGCTCATTTACCATGTCATAGTAAACTAAAACAGACTTTAAAAGCCACAGTTAAAAAGGAACTGAAAACAGGACATCTTCACGAAGAAGAGAGACTCAAAAAATCTGTGTTGACAGCAACAGGAAAGCTGAAATAAGAAAAAGGCTACAAACAGATAACAACTAAAAAAACCAAACTGAAATATTTAACAACAGGAAGATAAGTGGAAACATAATAAGCTACACTACTATACTAAATCTTTACAAGTGATAACACTGCTCAAGTGGCAGGGAAGGGAGAAGAAAGGTAGAAAACTGTGTGCATTTATAGTTGTGATTTATATTTTTTGAAAACTGAATTGCTTTGTAACAACTGTTATACTCTGATCATGTACAAGAGAATGCTGATCACACTTTACAAAGAAAAGCTTTGCCTTTAACTGGATACTTCTTTACCACTGGAATCAACAAGCCTTGCTAAGCTTGTGAGAATTCCAGAAAGTCAGATCTTTTGTTTAGATAATTGGGAATGAATTCTAGATATTCTACACATCCTTAAGAGACAAGGGGTGTTTTTGCAGCTTAACACAAATTTTGACAAAGTCCAGATGCTAGCCTTTGTACTTGAAAAAGCAGGCTGCCTCTTCCTCCTCCTGAATTATTGTCTTGACTTAGTGATCTAAGGATTAGTAACAAGCACTCAGCCATATGGCCTCATTTCACAATGCTCAGTCAGCTACACACCTCTTCCATCGCTTCTGATATTCCTCAAAAACAAAGCTAATGCCCCATTTGAAGGAATTAGGTGAAGAGGAAATTTTTATAAACAAGAGCCAAATACCATCAGGTATATTTTAGAAAGAAAAAACCAATCCAGTATTCTAAGACCCATTAAGAAACATCAAGCTGCCTCACTTCAGAGATCAGGTACTGTAACAGTCTTTAGAGCACAGAAACTACACACTGAATTTATTTGGTCTGAGGTTTCCAGCTGCACTTCGGTAAGGCACAAAAAGCATCTGGACTTGTAGCATCCTGGCTTCACTTCAGCTGATTATTCACTTTCACTCATTTTCTTGGCTTTTTAGAAAGCAAACAAAGTAAGTAAAGCAAAAACGACAACTTGATTAAATGAAGGGATAACGAGAGTAAGATTTACTACAGAATCTAAGAATGTAGCTAATGTGACTCTTAGCTATGCTTTAGGTACCTGAAGGACGAGTGTTCACCGTGGACTGGCAAGGTGATGGGAGGAGCTGGAGACTGGATGTACATTGACTGCCCAGATGTCTGTGTACCTTTCCTGATCAGCTTTCCAGTGTTAGGATCATAAAGTCGAACTTCAGGACCAGGTTGAGACTTCGGATGGATGGGTGTTGGATGAAACAGAGCTGTTTGAAATGTGCTGGGTGTATCAGGAAATGTAGCAGGGCTATTTTCTCTGTTAGATGGAGTTCAGAAAAAAATTACATTAGAAATTTAAATGAGCTATCTAACCAGAATGAAAAAACAAGCATTCCATTTTTTTCTAAAGCAGAAGAAGGAAATGGTTTGAAAAATCTCTAAAGAAACATTTCTTCTCCTCCACCTCATTAAAGTCTCACTGAATTTAAAACTGAAAACTGCAAATACAAGATAATGTCATATTTAAATTATTAAAATATTAATAAGTGTGCCTTAAAAATTGTCTAAACATATAAAGTTACAGAAATGGCTTCCAGGTAGTAACAACAGCCCAATTAGTGTAGCATGACAATCTGTATATCTGCAACAAAGAGAAAAGCAGGCTATTGTATCAATCTTTGTATTTGCTCTCCAAATTTGCTCTGAGAGAAAATTAACATGTAGTATTAATTTGCAAGTCATCCTAACTAATTTTTTTAAATACTAAGCTGCCCATAATCACCACGCTGCATTTTAAAAACATAACTTTAGAAGTGTCAGCAGAAACATTCAGAGATCAGTCTGCAGAATCACCATTATGGCATACTATCCAATTATGATGAAGTGCCACAAAAAAAAAACAACCAACAAGCAAATTGAATAATTTTTAAAAAATCATCAAATAAAACAGCATGTTATGCTCCATGAAAGCAATGCTATGCTAAAAAAAGATCCAATTAATTTTTAACAAATATTAGAAGTGACACAAAACTGGAGTTTTTACCAGATGCTTTTATGGATGTTTCTGAAGTAGTCTTGTAGCAATAACACGGTAAACCACTTCCAAGTTTACCCATTCTTTTCTTGCTACCTTAAGTTCATTTTACATGCAAATATTTTCTCAGACTTCATCTCTCCCCTAGTTCATAAGTACTCTGGACCCATAACCACTATTTCAAGCAGCTTCATTAAGGAGAAAATATTTTCCGAAGTTGTTGCACATACTGGGTTAAAGTAAAAGTACTTGCATTAAGATGGATATCTTACTGACTGAAGCTTGGGTGGGGGGGGAAGTATGCAGCGAAGATGTATTGTATTTGAAACACAGAACTAGGAAAAATTTTCATGTTTCAGTAAAATGGAAGAGTAAATTAATAGAAGGAGGATTAACATTCATCTAGACATCAAAAAACAATGTTTACATGCCACTGTCCAGGTTTCTACTGCAAACTTTGCAGTGTCAGGTCTCTGAGACAAATTAAGCATCCCATGCAAATATTCCAAAGTTTGATTAAAAACCATCTGATAGTACTTTTTAAAGACTAAGTATTCTAGTCAAGCCATAAGCAGGCTACATGTCTTTTCCTAACTTACAGGGATCCTGTGTCTCAACCTAGTGTCCCATTTGATAAATGCCCTCACTTCCACATTTCTTCTTTTGGTGTCTTCAAAGCCTTACACACTCATGTTCTGCCCTCAAAGCACATGCTGTAAGTAGAAACTAAATCTCTAGCATAGTCAATCACACCAGTATCAGTTTAATACAGAAACCCCAATATGCTGTGCTCCTTCCTGTCTAGACATGGAAGGGAAGATCCTTCATTAGGCTTGCAAGATGTGGGTCTATCTAAACAGACAAATCAAGAAGCAGACGCGCTCGACAGTACCTTGTCACGAGATACTTCAGCCATGCCACTACCCTGAAGGGGACTGTTATTGATAGCCTTCTAACTTCCTCTTTGTTAATAGTGCTTTTGGCTGTCTCTTCTATTTACTGTCACCCTAGTGCACTAATTATTTTTTACCTTTTCTCTTTCAGCACTTTCTTATCATCCCAAAATCGCCTCTCACAACTTCATTTCTTCCAGCTTTTGCTCCTATCCTCATGCCTTCCAATTCTTCTTAGCAATTTCTATGGTATTTTTCTGTTTCTCTCTTTCTTGTCACTACCAAATTTCACAAAAAAATGCCATACTTTACCAGTTTTTTATGTAGTGGAAGCATGTACATTTTTTGGCAGCATGAATGATCCTGTGCCCTGGTGGCATTCCCTATGCTAGCTTATGGATAAACTGAAAAAGACGACTTCTCCAAATTAAAAGAGCTAACAATAGTAACTGCTAAAGAAAGTAATGTTACCACAAGTTTTCTCCTGACTGTGATAGTTACTGAACTGTCTCCTGATCCCTTGACAGTGCTAAGTTTAAGCAGAAGAGAAATGGACAAAAATGGGGAGCTCTTCCATAAAATCCATAAGCACTGCACACCATTCTGAACTTGTCAGAAACCAATTTATTGACAAATCAGCATCACTGTGTGAATAACCTATTTTCATAGGCTCTACTCCCTCAAGTTCACACTTACCTGTGTGTTTTGATGTAGTCATCCTTCAAGGGAAAGAGCTGTTCCTCAACCTTGTCCCAGCGCTCCAGGCAGCTCCACAGCCAATCGGGGTTCACAACATGGAGGTCCTTGCAGTCCTGAGCTTGCCGTACTTTTTCTGTGCCTATTACAGAATCAAATATAACATAACAGTGTTCCCAGAAACACAGAAGATAGACCAGTGTGCAGTTAAAACTAAGAACATTTTGTGATCAATTGTACAGAAAAAAAAAAGAAACACTCCTCCCCAACCCAACAAAACAATCACAACTAATGAAAGTGAGAATTTAAATAAGATGCAGTACCTCAGACTCAAGCTAGATGAAGGCAACTTTCTGAAGAACTGGCACCATGGAAGTAGTCCACTAAGATTTATACAGAAAATCATTGCATCTTCTCTGCATGTTAGCCCAACAAACAATACAACTTTTATATTGTATCTCCTTCACTTGTATTTGTTAGTAGTCTAACAACAAGCAGCTTTTCAATGCTGTTGAAGCCTGGCTAACTTGTATTAATTTTTTTACACATGGTCCTCTGTTCATACAGTGTGCTACCTTTTAACAGGCTGTCATCCACTCAACCTCCATCTGCCAGAAGTGGAGGCAAAGCAGACAGAATTCCTTTGTGCCAAAACAGGAACAAAGAATGTGAAGTTAAACATGGCAGGCTAGCATGCAGTCCAGGTGAAACCAACAACAGTGCAGCTTGCAAGCAACAGGTGAACTCAAATTCTGCTCTCTGGGGATGCCAGAACAAGAGAGAAACTCAATAAAGTTGCTATAAATCTGCCAAAAAGCACAAAAATCAGTGCTGTGGTTTAATCCCAGCTGCTCATTGACTCCTCCAACCATCCCAGTGGGATGGGGAGGAGAATCAGGGAAAAAATATTAATACTAGTGAGTTAAAAACAGCTAATGAAATAAAGTACAATATAATAATACTAATAGTATGAGCCCTTGTCTGTTTTCACACGTGTGAAAACAACGAAGCAATGAAGCCTCCAGAAAAAAAAAAAATCAAGTTTCAGAACAATTCTGACAAGGAAGTAAGAACAGTAAATTAATTTGACGTTTTCATCACAGTTCCCTGGAGTTTCATCTTCATGACTGTCATTTAACAACATGACTTTACTTGTTTCAATTAAGATGAAAATCTTGAAGTACCCATACTTCTTCACATAATTTGAAGATGAGACGAAGCAGCTAATCTCAAATACTTAATGCACTTTGTACAACCTGAACTATAATCCACTGGGATAGACAGATAACTGAAATGCACTTGAGGATTGACCTAACTAGTTGCTTAGAGAGCTCAGTTTAAGACATCTGTAAATTTAAAAGACTAAATAAACAGAAAGGGCAGGAGATAACTGTCCTTTACCAAACTGCTGAAAGCTTCTGCTTCCCTACCTTTCGTCCCCCAAACACAATGGAATATAGGAGTAGGGCTACATTTTTCTCTAGATACACGCAAGTTCCTTCTTTGATTTAGATTTTAAAAAACCAATGTTGTGTGCACAAATATATTTCTTCTTTTTTCAGCTGTAAACTGAAAACCAATTGCACAGTTCAGGATGTAAGAGCTGTACATATAGAGCTTTACTCCACACGAGTATCATTGCAAAAAAAAAAAGTTAATTTAAGAACCCAAGATAAATACAAACACAAAAATAAGTATTTCAAGATACAGCCCTGTCCAAACCACTAATGATTTGGACATGTAATATTTTAATTTTCGCCATGAAATAAAAATAAAACCAGTGTCCAACAAACATTCAGTGAAAACAATTTTTAGGGACACTGAAAACCTTTAGTAGAGGGATTTTTCAGCTTTCTGCAGCATTCTGTGAGAACTCTGTGTCTCTCACGAAAACTATGCAAAACACTGCTACGGGTTTTTGTAAACTAATTCTTTATCTTTGCACCTGCTGTTGTTCAGTTAGTATTGTTATGGTACACTGAGGAAAATATTTTGAGATGGGTGTTGTATAGCCTCCACCAATCACTCTAGGAGGGACCAATAGTACTATGCTACTCTTGCGAACCAAGTTATATAAACTGATTTATAAATAATTAAATAAGCCATTTTCTCCGGATCTTGGTTGTGTTGTTTCTCACCGTCCCGGGTGCAACAGCGACAAATTTTAGAACTGCAACTGTGTTAAACCCAGCACATCTTCGCAGTTCAAGAGGTTTTAACTGGTTAAAACATAAAACCCTAATAAGGGAGGTCAATGCACTCCCCGAAATCATACATGCCCTGATTTAAGAAATCTGTTTTCCAATTATCAGTTACAAAAGCAACTGAGAGAAACTGAGAGAAATTTCATGCAACAGTTGCTGGAAATGAGCCAGTTTACAGTGCCAGAAGGAGCTCTGACTAGAGGTATTATTAGTATTTAATTAACCTCAATCGGAATTGTAGAAATACCTGCAGTTAGAAACAGTTATGTATAAAGCTATATTTAATTTATACACAGGGTATATTTCAGAGGAAATAAAGCAAAGCTTCTGAAAGAGAATCAGTTTACGAGATCTGGGAGAAAAAGGATTGAAGAAGTTAAAAGACTTGGCTTGGACATTACTGCCTTTTGAAAATAAAGGAGAAAAGCAATGACAACATAAGAAGAACAAACAGGTAAGAAGACAGCTGTTATAAAGAGGATGCTAAAATCAGTTCATAAGCATAGGAGTTTCAAGGCAAAAAAAAATCAACAAGAGCAAGAAGTCTCATAGTAGTTTAGGTACCTGTGCCTGGTATTAGATACTGAACCAAATATGAGACACAGCTGGCAATACTGTCCTGCACGTAACAGCTCTGGAGCTGACTGAATGCATCATACAATAGCAGTGATTTCACTGGTAAGCACACACAACAGTTAACCAGAGTTGGTGATGCTGTTGGGTAGATGGGACTATGCTGCTCCTTTTGGACTTCATCAGGGGAAACCTGGACAAAACCATAAAACTGCACCTTCACCTCATGTTAAATCTATGAAGTTACATGAGAAGATGGTTTCCTCCAACTGTTTTTCAAACTCATGTTTCTGCACTGATGTCAGGTGTTTCATCTTGATGCCCCCTCCTCCCCATCCCCACATTATGCATCCACACATATCTGATTGTTTCATACTGGATGTACACTGAGGAGCTACGTAAATTCTTCTTCTAGTCAACAGGATTGTAATAGAAAACTTAAACATGAAAGCCAAAATGGCATGATTTTGTATGAAGTTGCTACTGAAACTAGGTAGTCTTTAAGGTCCCTTACAATCCAAATGTTCTAGGATTCTATGAAAGCTGGTGACACAAACCCACCTCCCAGGAGTCAAAAGTCTTACCTTTCTCACCTCCACAACATCAAGGCTTTCTGCCTCCTCTCCATTGCTAAAGTGCCTATTGCACACTCCAGCACACTGAAAACTGCATGAGGGAACACAATTGTGTGCTCTTGGGGAGTGCTTCCTATTTCCAGTTGACGTCTTGACAAATCAAGATTTCACATGTACAATGCACTTAAATCAAGATTTGGTGAAACACCAAATTTAACTGGGAGGAGAAATAGCACTGTATGATATTTAATATGCTTGTCCTCTCCTCTCCCTTTTCCCACTGTAACTTCTCCTTTTTGAATTATGCTTATGAAGACAAAACAGCAGAAAGATTTTAATCCATCCAAGCAACAGTACTCCTGATGCAGCTAAAAACATCTGAATTACCCAGCTGAGCTGAAAATCACTCAGAGAAAAACTGAGTTTCCAGACTACTTTTTTGCATTATTGTCATCTAATCACCTTTCCCTACTCCAAATTCTAAAGTTGTTCCAAAAAGTTAAAAAAGGTACAGAAGATTTTCCAGATGAAGCAATTGGGGCCCAAATCCATCACATCTACTCTCTGATGGATACAGTCTGAAGCAGATAGTATCGGAAAATGTTATTTTCAAAGCCGGGGAAGGTGCTCATCAGTTCTACTTCTGAACTTCTTGAAAACAGTGCTCAGCCGACTGTGGCCTCTGATTCATCTCAGCCATGAGGAACTCAGTGTGTGTGCTTAAGGCTGTGCCAGGACTAACCAAAGCACACGATGGGGAGAGACCACCAGTGGCACTGGTAGAACTCTCTCCTGATTCCAACACACCAAAATCAACATATCCTTATGCCAGTTTGCAACCAGGCTGCCAGACATTGCTTGGAAAATCTGATCACTAAAAGTTTATTTCTCTCTAGATAGTCTTTATATATAGATCTTGATTTACAATCAAATCCTGAAGCTCTTCTGCAAGAACACTGACCTAAGACAAGCAATAGATGTGCTGTTCTGAGGCTGTACCTAAAGTTCAGGTTTAACTATGGACTAGAATATATTTTGAAAAATAAAAGAAAAATTCAGGGCGAAAACTGATTTATTTCTATTCCTACCACACTACAATAATTTTTGAGAGATCTGAACAGCTTTATCCACCAGCAAAAACTCAATACACAAATCAACTACAGTGTCTTTCATCTGTTCAGGAAGGAACATAACGAGGTTTATGAAATAGTGCGATAACTACTTAGTGAAGTGTGTACACAGCTATAACAACTCATCCTACAGTGCAGTTTACTGATGCTTAAAGCAAACAGCAGATGTTTCAAAAACTGAAGCAAGATTTATGCAGCCCATAGACAAGTGGAAAGGACTATAGGGTAGCCTTTTCTCAGTCACTCAGATTTATGAAAGCTGATTACATGATGCAAAGGTCCTGTATTTTACAGTAACCCAGGCAGATAGTATTTTCTGCCCTATATAATGAAAAAAGTCCTAATTTTTTTCAAGGACAAGGATTTATTTAATTTCAGAATTCAGAGTACCTGTGCCTACATGGAAACAAGCTGCCTATCTGCAGAGAAAGAGAAAAGTATACATAAAGAATAAAAGAAATTTCAATAATTTACTCTAATAGACTGGGAAGAATGCTGTAAAAACAACCTAAAGTGGTTTTCAGTAGCTGTTCATTTCAATGCACCAAGTTATGATAAGGTCACTCCACAGGGGAAACCTCATCACTTCAAGACCTAAGGGGTAACTCTATTTCACACTGACTTCTCCCATTTTACGTCCTCTGCCAAATTCTTCCTTTGCCTTCAAAATGAGAAAGCTAATAGTATTTATTCCCCAAACACTGCTGCAGATTAAGTATATGGCATTCCTTACATCTCTGCTAATGCAAAGTAAACATACATAATCAGCTGCTTGTCAGAGTCCCAAGTCTGCCATTGTTAGTGGTGTCACCCAGAAAGACTGAACTAAAAGGTATTTTAGAATCACTTTTCACAAACACATTAAAAAAAGAAAAAAAAGATAAATGTATAGATAACAATGTATAGACAAATGTATGATAACAATGCCTGGTCTCACATCGCTGACTTCTGAAAAAACTTCAAGAAGGGACATGCTTTTGTTTCCCCTTTTCATCAGCAACTAGACATCAAGTAGTGCTTCAGATGTTTGCCACGGGAGCCAAAGACACAATATTTGTATGGCTTACTGTCAGCAGGAAGCTTGTAAAAATTTGCTCTCTAACCATGCAAAAATCACTATGAAAATCACATTGACAGATGAATTATCACAAATCCAGCTGTGACAGAACGAAATTTATATCCTTAAAATCTCTGATTAAGAAGTTTCCTTCATGAAATTAGAACGATGCAGCATAACTACTCCCACCTAACCAGAGGTGAGAATAATAGTCTCCAGTTGAAAAAAAACCAAAACCCCATCAAAAAACTGGAACCAGTCAATCCACAAGGATCTTACAAGGGGTTATTGGAGAATACAGCTTTTTCCACTCTAAATCCCTCTATTTCATTGCCATTGCTACAGAAATAATTATTAAGTGATGATTAAAGATGACAACAGTATTGTCCATTACGCAGAAATGACTGCCAATTTACCTCATTTAGAATTAGTGCAATATGCAATTAAAAAAAAAAAGTTATAAGTTTTTCATATTCAGATGTACTTTAGTGTATGATTCACTAAAAATGTGCAGGTGGCAAATAACTTATCTATAAAAATAGAACACAAGGATGCATAGATGCATCTACATAAACACACAACTCTCAAACTGTACATTACAAAAACAAACTAAAAAGTCAACTGCTTCTTATTATCACATATGTACCTTAATATGTTTTTCAACACTTTTCACTCTAGAGAAATGTGTATGTTTGGGAGGGTCTCATTTACATTTATCCTATCAATTTTACCCCATCACACAACAGTTGCATCTGATGTATAACTACATCCAGAAGTCATCTAGTTTAAGATAAATAAAGCAACTTTGAAATGAAGCATTTTAAGATTTGAAATCAGAAAAACATCTCATATTGACAGCTATTATGTCTCCAATGAAGTACGATGAACTTGCACAATTCCTTGCTGAAACAAGTATTAATATTTATGAAGTTCTAAAACAGCTGTTCAGCAACTGTAGTAACACAATGGAGTCCCCAACTGATGCATCCATTGATTTCAAAACTTCACATTCGCTGTTGCAATTATTATATCTTCACAACCCAGAATCCCAGCTAATCTCAAGGCATCTAATTCCATCTCCTGAGTTTTAGGTTGTTTTTACTACTAAAATGTCTACCTCCATTCGTATCATATGCTTTTACTACTTAAATGCCTCTCGACACATGCACTTTCTGCACTTAAGGTCACACACACTTTTAAGGAAAGTACCCTCTCTTTAAAATACAAGCCAATGAAACCAAGCTGCTTCTGATGTACTAAAACACCACATGAATAGCAGTCAACAAAAAAATCCAATAGGTGGCAGATAATGTATTTCTTTGCTTATGACATCTAAGCACGTCCTAAACGTACCTGTAAGTTTTAGATGCTTTAGAAGATGCAGTTTTACTTCCGGATTTCATGGGTTTGATTATCAGATATTTAGATTCCATGTAATTCCAAAAGGCCAACAATGAGGGAACCAAGGCTCAGGGTGCACCCAAAAAAAAAGTGTGCTAGAAGCTAAAGCTGCTGACCTGTTAGCATCTCTATGGCAGCTACCAATGGTACACTGGTATCCATAACAGCTATGAAAAAACAGGTAGCTTTCTCAAACACAACCCAAAAGTTATGCTAAACTCTTACATCTCCTTTGACAAAAAAGTACAGGTTAAGCATAGTGCAGTGACAGGGTATTAGCAGTCTTAAAATAACTCGAATTCCATACCAAGCGAAACTGAACCATGAGAAGTGAATCTGAGAAATGCAGAAAGAGAGCACTGCTATACCTTTATAGCAAGCCCACCATAAACTTTTCTTTGACACAAATGTTAAAAGCTTCTATTCAACAACTTTGAGTCTTTGAGTATTAGTATCACCAATTCTTAACAAAAAACTGAGACATGACACATTACATCAGAGGGTATTTAGTGGGTCCTACTTTTAAAAATTAAAAGCCACATTTGAGTAAAAAGAATAAAAAAATCCTTTTAAAAAGGCTGCTAAATTGTTTTAGGAAGAATCTTTCCTTTGATTTCAATTCTAATCTCAGTTACATTAAAGTCTGTAGATCATACAAAAAAGAGCTCAAGGCATGAACTGTAACAGACTAAAAGCTGCTGGAGTACTCAAGTCTCAAATACCTACCTGTCCTTGCTGCAATGAGATGTGTTGCTTTATCAGGATCATCAGCACTCAGTACAAGATTCTTCACAATTTTAGCTCCAAGTGCTGTGGCATGATAGTGTTCCCGTGTCTTTTCAATAGGGAAGTTCGTCGGGTAAAGTCCGCTAAATATTATGGTTACATCTGCCAACACTTTACTTTTTAGTTCTGGTACTATTTTTCTGATGTCTGGAATTTCCTCAATCTCTTTTTTCAGGTATTTATCATACTTTGTGTAATAATCAGTGTGAACTCGCACAAGGATCTCCTCGAGGTATATTAAATGGTCGTCATCATCTGTATCATCTTCTTCCTCTTCCTCCTCCATGCTCTGGTCTAAGGACTCACCCATTGTAATTCCAGACTGTTCACTAATCTGAGATTCTGTTTCAGCTTCTTTCTTGTCTCCAGACCCATTTCCTAAATCACAAAGGCTTTCCTGTTCACTTTCCTCTTGTGCTTCAAGATCAATTTTGTCCTGGATATTTTCACCAGGTAAAGATTGCATGTCCCCAGAATGGTTCACCAGACCATCCTTCTTCTCACTCGCATCAGTGCAACTCTCTTGCTGCAAATTTTCATCCTGCAGAGGTTGTTCGGATTTCTTCCAACTTCTCTTTTCCTCGTTCTCACTATCTGATACAGAAGTGGATGACTTCTTGGTGTCCAATCCGTCATCACTTTCACTATCACTAGACAGTTCAAAGTCCAAGTCATTTGTTGTCTTCTCTTGCATTTGCTGCTTCTCTGTAACTGTTGTATCAACTTGTTCTGAAAAAATCTGAGATTCTTTTGTATTTGCCAAATCATCAGTGACGTCACTGTCCATTTTGTGATCATTGCTATCATTTAAGGAGTCCTGCACATTATCATGAGAGTTCACATCCCCATCAGATGTTTCACTGCTTACAGAAGTACTTCCATTTGCAGTGCAAGTGTCCTTTGCACTTTTCTTGAGACCGTTACTGTGCTCTTCAATACATGTAACATTCTTTATTTCTTCAACATCTTTTGCTGAAATCACTGCTGTATCCAATGCTTCAGGTTTTGCAGAGTGGTTTGCTAAGACATGGGCAAGAAAGAAAACATATACATATGTTCCCTTTTTTCTTTTTTAAAGATTAATCAAAATTAAGTTTTCTTTGACCTTAAACACAGAGTTTACATACAGACTTAGACTTCATTATGCTTGGAAGCGATCACTACGCTTTTCAAAGTTGTTAAAATCCTCTAGGTGTCAATGATTACTAGAAAGGACTGTCAAACCTAACAAACATTACTTTTGTAAAGAAGTTATATAAGCAGCTTCTTTCTTTTCTTAAAGTCACAGGTCTTAAGTAATTATCTGTTAATTCTGCAAGCATTAAAGGATCTATCTTGTAGTCTAAGTTTTATGATTACATCTTAGAGCAATGAATATACATGGGGCGGAGGAGACGGGGGCAGAATTTGCTTAGTAAGGGCCTAATCCAGAACTACAGTACAAGAACTTCATTTATAAACAGCCATGTCTTTCATATTACCTATTTTTCATAACAAAATAACAGTACTTTAGTACTTGAAAAGATATACATATTTTAGCAACACAAAGATGCCTTTCAAGCTCAATTTATGACTGATGGAATGCAAGTAAAAGGGCAATAGAGTCAAAAGCAGAAGAACAGTTTTAGGCTGTGTCCGCAGAACTAGAGAGACAATTAAAGAAACCGTAGACACCCAAAACTTTGCACACAAATGTTCACTGGGAACATTGTGTGAAATCACGCTACTTTGTCTCCCTTTTGTGTGCATGTTCCTGCCCTGCAAGTAACAATAGGAGTCAAGCGTAGAGGTCCCACATCACAGTGACCTGATTGAGGTTGATCATATTATTCCTATTTTCGTATCGGACACTTCTATTTCAACAAGGGAAAGAGAGCAATGTCATAAGTATTAAATTTAAAAAAACCTCCAAACTCTTGGCTAAACTGGAAAAAGCCCGGCAAAAAAGCCCAGCAATTCTTTCTTACTGACATTGTGTTTCAAATACATTTTGCCCCCAAATAATTACCAATCTAGTGATGTGTACTTTCTAAATCCATTATGTGTATTACACTGCTGAGCCTGTGGAATATAAGGGTCTTGTGTCAAATGCCAGAACACCATGTTCAGTAGGTGCTAAAAATTCACACTAATTTTATTAGCACGATTTAGACTGGGAGGCAAGCAGAGATCAGCATTCATTTTTAGCAGTGTGTTGAGGCCAGAGTTTATTACCTATTCCTCCAAGTCCCAAGGGCAAGGAAGGGGACTGAAGAGGTGAAACCTATAGAGAAGAAAAAATCAGCATGTTTTACATGAGGGTGTGAGGGAGAAACTGTCCCCCTCTACATATTCTTGAACACTTTGGTGTATTGCCTAATGGGCTCTCAGCCCCTACACTTATTAGGACTCCACTTCTGCTCTGGTTGCTGCCAAAAGGAAGGCTCTCAATAAGAGCAGTCCAGTTTTACCAAGCCACTCACATTTGTGCTGTCGACTTCAATAGTCTGGGATTGCCCATCTGAGCACAACTGCAATATTAGTAAGACCACCTCAACGACTTACATCAAGCATATTTGAAAAGTGGACAAAGTTATAAACATGGTTTAAAAACAAGCTAATTACCTTTCTTCTTTATTTGCATTTCTCTTGATCCAGGAGGTGCATTAATATCTCCTATCCCCTGAAAGTATACGTATTTCTTCACAGTTATCAAATTGGGTGCAAACTTCCAAACATCCTCTCTATCATCAATGATGCAAACCATGGAATCTCCACATGGAAAGAGATCTCTAAGAGACAAAACAGTTGATAAATTAAGACAGTTTTAGAAATTTATATATCAATGAAAGCAATTTCTGTTGATGCTCTGGTTTATTATGAGCATGTCTGCAGAACATGGAACTTACAAAAGGAACTTAGAAAAAGTAAACAATATTAAAATTATGGAATTCAAAATACAAACTTTGAACAAATTAAAGTTAGTGAAAAAAAGGAAACAGCTCTTTTAAAACCTCTGTCCAAAAGGCTAGAAGCAGAAAAAAAGAAACCTCTCCAAGAACAAACCATCACAACATTTCAGTCTAGTTTTCACTGGTTTTTGTCAACCAATAGCCCAAAGTCAACTACCAAGGTCAATACACTACCTACATATAGATAGGAAAAAGACACAAGAAGAGTTTCTAAAGAGTAGATTCACTCAATCCAAGATAAAGGAAACAGAAGTACTAGTATCACCCATCACCTAGGAGGAAGAGTATTCAAGATGCATATAAAAAACAGAGCAAGAAAATAAAGAAAGCTTCTCATTTGCTACAGTCAGGTGTGGAGGAGCAATAATTTTTAGTATTTCATAAAGCTGGATTAAACATATCTGTCTTAGAAAAAATCTTGGCTTTATACTCTGAAAAAGATCAGAACATGAATTTAGACTAGAATATGAATTCAAGGTTCTAAATGACCTAATTTCAAGAAACACTAGGAACAGAAGGTGCTTTTAGCACATTTGAAAGCCAGAATACTAGGTATTCAATCATGAATTAAACTCATACTGAGAATTTTGGTTTAATTAAAAAACCCACAATATACAAGTCATACAATATTCACAAGACAAAGCGGAAATATGGTTGTTATTACAAGAATAAGAAGTGTAAGTGAAAACACGATGCCATTGCATCCCACTCTTACTGTTCTGCTACCACAGAACCCATTAAGTAGAGGAAATGCTGCAATGCCCAACACCTCAGTTTTACTGAGATGGTGTTGAGATCTAAGAGGCAGACAACGAAGGATATAAACACATTAAGTACACAGGGAGTAATTTTTATTTTATTTAGCACATTTTCTCTGTTTCTTGTCCTGTTTTGTATAGTGCTTAAGACTCACATACATACCTAAGATTCCCAGTTTTAGAAAATGGATCAATACATTCATCCCTTGACAATATCCGATGGGAAAAAAGCTTCTTTTCAGGGTCCAAAAATCCTTTTGGAAGAAGAAATTAAAAAGTTAATGTTCAAGATGTTTCTTCCTTGTTTATGTTTTATATACTTCAGCTATTTTAATTTGTACAACAGCAGTTTAACAGACAATTTTAAGGCATGAGAACACATGGGAGAAAGTACAGTGGATCAAGTATTTGTAGCTAGTTCAGTGAGATTAATTTTAAAGATTGCATCTAAATTTCTTTCAAGATGGCAACAAAACTGAATTTGTGATAGCCAAATAAATAAGCCTGAAAGAGATACAGCAGGTGATAGACACACAATTTTTGCAACTTACATTTATCTCTCTATAGTTGGTTCTTTAAAGCTAAATGCTCTCCTTAGCTCATTATGCCTAGGGACTGCAGAGAAGTCTCACAAGAGTCGGCAATGTGCTGCAATACTTAAGCACAGTAGGAAGTTAAGGGACAGTTCCAGCCGGAGCTCTTGCATTTGTAGGTTTTAAGTTGTACCTCTAACAACTACTTCAATACACTTACACGTAATGAATATATCCTGGGATTTCTAGAAATATTTAGGCCCAGTTGTAGTAACTGTTCTGACTACACTCTTTAAAACAAACAAACAAACAAAAAAAACCCCCCAAAACCAAAACACAAGCTGTGCTAGCTGATCTTAAAGCAAGAGAAAGTGCCATTATTTAGGAAAATGGTGACTTGGGTGTACAAACACACATGCACATGCTTCTGAACCTAGTCTCCAATAATGAAGTTCACCTTCATGAGCAGATCAGAGTCATGTAATTGCTTAGAAAGAAACGGGCATATTGCACACTAACCTGTATTTTTCATTTTACTGAATTTGTACTGAAGCCAGTATCAACTTCTCATTATTCTTATGAATAATACAAGGCAGTCAATACTTACTTGGGAACAATCTTTTGAAGTTTTACTGTCTTTTATTTTAAATGGTGGCCATATTATAGCCAGAAACAGAGTTCAAAAGGACTACAGACTCTATGGACCAACTTTAATTTTCTTTCAAGGAGCTCAATATTTGCACAGAACATATGTTCAACTCCTTTTAACAGTCTAGCTCCCAAGAATACCTTAAGTTGTGACTTCAAAAACAAAGTTTTTAAAAAAATAAAGATCAGTCATCACTTCTGAAAGTTGATCCTGTATGTATTTAATATTAATGTGTAATTGGAATAACTTAAAACCCATAAAAGCAAGACAATTCTGAGTTAAGGACAGAGGTTCAACCTTAACTCACCCGACTATGCTTAAGAATTGCTGCAAACTCGTAGAATCATCCCCTGTAGTGAGACCCTTGCAGTACCTAGGCATAATGAATTGAGAGAATTAGCTACAAAGATTTATTGCTGTACACACAGATACTTTGACAAACCACAAAAGTTGTCATTACAAGTTGCTGTTCTCCCCAAAAAATTCTCTTCTACTAATTGTCTGAATACACAGGAACTCTCTACACTGAATTAGACACAAGTGCACTGATTACATGGCAAAATTTCAACGAGGCACTCAGCTGCAATGTTGCCAAGCTAAAACTGTAAGAAAAACAAGCTGAACTAAAAAAGTCCAAATGCAGAAAGCCTGGCTGCCAGGGATTAGAGTTAAGGTAGCATTCCAAAGCTTCACAGTACTGTTTTATCTACAAACTAAAAATACACTGAGGATAGAGCTCATCAAAGATTCACCTGCAAATATACAAGCCCACCTTAGGAGAGTCCAAAGCTAAACTACCTGAGTAACAACACAGAAAACAGCACTGGTCTCTTTTTAAAAAGTTGTTTCCAGGTCAAACTGTTTGGCTTCTTTTAGACATTCCCATATCAACTAAATCAACATAATAAACAATTTGATGTTTTCACATCTCAGGGAAAAGGCAGGTAACATTTCATTCATCATACATCATTTGTTTTCTTCAACACACCAGGCAGCCACCAAAGCTGCTCTCTCACTCTCCTCTGCAGCTGGACAGGGGAGAGAAAATATAACGAAAGGTTCATGTGTTGTGATAAGGACCGGGAGAGATCAGGATAAACTGAGCTGACAAACTGAGTTTCCATTTAGTCTCATAAATTAGACACTGTACTACGTACGCCCCCAAGTTTCCTGAACAAACTGAAGACACTATCATTATCCTTTGCCACATTAGGAAGGACTATCCAGTAGACTCACCTAGCAGAGACTATTCCCCTAGTTGTTTGTTTCCCATTATCTCAGACTGGGTCTTCGCACATAGACTTACCAAGCCATATTGCCTGCTCTTATATAGAGTCTCTTAAAAAGAAAGTTTGTAAATAAATAAAAACTAAGTTACAACCATCAGAACATACAATGTTGAAAACTGACTCATATAGGGGATGTCTCAAATCTCAGAGAAAGACTGAGTCAAATAGCAAATTCCTAGGAGAAGTCATTTAACAGCATGAATTTGAAAAAGTCCTTTTATAAATAAAACTAAAATTGAATTTCTGAAGAACCAGGTTACCTTCAGTTCTACTTGAGATTCTACTTTACAGCCTGGAAAGAGCTGTTGACTCAATCTTTCAAAAGCTGGGACAACTTCAGGCACTGGTGATTATGCATACACATGTATACATTCTGTAACATAACTGCTGTAACAAATCTTACATATGAATGCCCTCAACTTGGTACTACTTTCTGAATTTCACTGTAAATCTGGAGTGATTTCACATTGCTTTATTGTTGCCTAATAGCATCTGAACTCAAAATTCACTGTAGCATTTTACAACTAGCTTTGAAGCTGACATCAGTTTTAAATATACCGAACTTCTCTTATGCAGAGTAGAAAAAGAAATTAAGTAATAATTGCCCAAATAATTATTTAGTAGAGAAATACTCCAGGGGACTCTAGATAATAAAATCCAAAGCTCATCTTCATTAACATACAGCCAGATATCACTTCGTAAACACGTCAAACTAAAAAAGGGTTTAGGATAAATTATTTCAGCAGACATAAATGGCGTTAACAAATATCAGCTAATCCCACTTAACAGCTGGCAAGAGTCAGCTGAGATGAGAGAAAAGGACTAACAAGATGTCATCTCTTTAAAAGCCTTCTAGGACATGAAATGAGCAGCTCAGAGCTCAGAATTCACAAAGAAATATAGGATGTATACACAGGACCTAAGCAAGCAACCTTTTTCTTATGAAAAAGATCCCCAGCATTTTATTCCAAGTTCTTTCTTTATGTAACATAGGGATAACAATAAAATATCAAATTGACAGCTCTGAGAGAAACCATTTAACCAATACTGCCATCAAGTGTTCTCTATATGTATCAGCTATGTACTTCTCTAGTATTGCATCTTGGCTGCACAGGTGGACCAAAGGCTGTATCCAGAGTTTGTCCACAGATTGCAGCTGAAACTATCGCCAGCACTGCACAAATAACTCACTTGCAGTTTGAATGCGTTTGATGAGGTTAAACAGCTTCAGGCAGAAATCCAGAAGTCTGTGGGTGTCGGGAAGCAGCAACACCCTAATTTGCTCATTTGGTGGCTATTTCTTTTGGAATAAACGGGGTAGCTTGAGTATGATGACCGCAATAAGTGTCAGCCTGTGGCAGCACAGGGACTGCAGGGTAATCCACACTGGGGCTCAGAGATTAAAATGGGCAGAGGACCAAATCACACATTGAGAGAAGACAGGGAAAGCACTTAGACATCATGAGTTAACTACCTCTGCAACTCCTCCCTGGCTCTGAAGGCCACTTGCTATACAGCTTCTGACCTTAGGCAAGATCTTGGCACACAGATCCAGGTGAGGAAGACTGCCCTCCACTTTCTGACTACCACATATTTAAACCTAGTGCAGAAGAAAACTATTCCTCTTTTGCCACAGAAGATAAAAACGCATTCTAAGAAGGACAGAAGGGTACAGAATTGTTAATGGATTAGCAGTACACAACACTCAATCCAACAGCAAGACTGACAAAGCTTTAGAAGATTCTTCAAAACTGCAGTCAAAGCCTGAGTGATATAGAAATATTCACTTGGATGGGCAGAACAGGACATGCCTCAAACCTTTCAAGGAGAACTAGCTGGAGACCACAAATAAGTATCATGTTCTGATTACAGAAATATTGTATGTTGTCATACAGAAGTCTCTTATACTTGTCATTGCAAGCCTCTTCTATGGCATTTAACATGCATAAAGAATTGTTTGATTATATATTTTTTTTAAAGTGTTTTAGAACTAACTAGAACAGCTAGCTCTCTGTTTTGGAATCTTCCTTTCTTGCCAAGAAGTGCGATTACTGGGATATTGTTGTTCAAAGCACTCCTGGCAGTATGACACAAAAAAAAAAGCAAATGTGAAAGACAGCTTAAAGAAAAGCTAGGAGACATGGAACAGCAGCATGGATAGTCTGAAAATCAGAGTCATAACCTAAAATATTGTTAATTATATTGTCTTCGACCAACAGACTTGGTAAGGGGAAGTGTGAGGAGAAAATGCTCTTCTGACAGGGAAGACTAAAACTGGCTTTTACCCTGTCTTGACACCTTGACACATGGTGCCCCTCCTAACACGATTCAGACCCATACACTTGCATAACCAGGGCAGGTTTCTTTTCTGCTTCTTGGAAAAAAAGTATTTCAGCCAGTGACCCACACAATAGACAACTATTGTTATAATTCAAATACAAGTTTTCACTTACTAGGAGAAAATATTCCTAAATTCTTGAGAAAAATGTGAGAATACTGCTAGATTCTGTTTTTCATGAAGAAAGTGCATCTCAGCTCCAGGACACAAACAGAATTCTGTAAATTGATTTATAGCAGCAGAACTTCCTTTGGTGAAAGGAAACAATGTGGGGGGGTGGCGTTCCCCACACGACGAGATAATGTCACATTGTTGAGTTTTATGGAATGGGTACATTAGATTTGTAAGACAAGTGAAGCTGCAGATCATTGTTAGGATCCATCAACATAATTTCTTACTTAATAAGAAGGCACTAGTTAACAATATAATTCTCTAACCATCAGCGAAGCAAAACACATCTGATGGGGAAAAAAAAAGATTATTTCTAAAATTACAGGCCATATAGGCACTGCCTTGTAAACAAGGCAAGAATTCTACTTACAGGACTATTCAGGAGGTGGCTTTGCACAAAACAAAGAACAAATACTTGAAAACAACTGCATAAAGAAAATTAATTATATGAGTATGAAGACAAGGTAGGTAAATATTGTTAAATTTAACACACTACTCACCTGCAATTGTATGTGCATACAGTCTGCTGCCAAAAGTAAAAACATGTAATTCATAGAGCTTGGCAATTTTTTCCAGGAATTCCTTACAATGAGGACGCAAACGTGTGTGCAACATAGGCTCACCTCGACCTAACTGGAAATGAAATATTCCCTAGAAGAAAAAGCATGTTGAATATTATCAAAATAGCAAACAAAAATGCCAGCATTGCAGAACTAACCTCTTCCCTCACTTCAACTTTATTTGGTCCAACCAGACCAAAGCAAGTTTTGACCACAAGATTACGTGGATGAATAAAATCCAAAGCACATTTTTGCTCTGTGCCAGGCAGTCCAACAATAAGGTTTTCAAATGCAGGAAGCTATACTGAAAAATTTATGACAGGTGGCTTTCATTCAAATCTTTACTTACAGCAAACCAATCTGAGAAATTTCTCAACCTGCTTGTTTCAGAAAAGTTCATGATCTCACTAAAATCAATACCTCTCAGTGAACTTCTGACAGATTCATTTCAATATGCATTGAGCTCAGAGAAAGTATTTTCTTCATCCGACAAAGTCTATGTGTATGGAAACATAGCATCAGAGAGCAAACCAGGAAGGAAGCTTGCAGATAAAGATCCCAGTTAAAACCCTAACCCTAAAAACCTCAAAATATTTTTAGAAGTATTTTTCTTCAAACCATGCATTTATACAGATAGAGGCATAGCCTTTCAGACACACAAGTTTTTTTAATCCTTAAGTTGAATATTCATTGTTCCCTTTCCTCTTAATTGGAATGCACATTTCTAGCTTGTTTTTTCCTAGCAATTGTGAAAGTATGTTGAGCCTACTGGACACGCAAGAATGGCAAGAGGAAAGAAAAGAACTAAGCAATCACAATTTGTATGATATTGATGTTTGAGTTTGCATCCTCTTGTTCAAGACACTGTACACATTTCAACATGTTTCTTGTTTTAGAGCTTCCGAAATAGAAATGTTACAAGCCAACACTCCTTGTCAGTTCAATAGCAAGTGTTTAATGAAGAAATTAAACAGCAACACATAACCTCTCTCCTCCTCACTCCCACACAAAAGATTTAAAAAAAATCACTACACATACTCATGTAATGACAGACATAGCAACACATAGGATTGCTCAAAAAGGGACTTTGAATTGTACCTGCCTCAGACTTGGAGGGAAAATAGTCTCATTACTGAGTACTCAGCTTGTGAATTGCAGAGGAAGGAAAGCAGAGGTTAAAAAACCTGAAATATCTCTCAAAATGATTAGAAAGGAAAAGTGCAGGAAAGCATGAATGGAAGAAAGAAAAACATAAATTTAAATGTAGAGAAAAAGAAACATATTACAGAAGACTTGTTTCTCATTTTCTTTTATTCTTCAACTACAATTTTACCTAATGACAGAATATTCTTTTAAAGAACCATCATTTAAATATTGTTAGAAACATCCCTGTTGTTACATTGGCTTGCAAGTTAACCCCAAATACCTTATTGGACATTTGCTGGCAGTGCTGTTCCGTAGTATGGATCAATGTCTGGTCCAAATCTACCATGAGCACCAGTTTTCTATTTCGATGTAATCGCTGTTGATCTTCTCTTCCCAGCTGCTCAGCTTGCTGTAACAGAAATATTCACTGCTAAGCTTAGCTTCATAAAAATAAATTAGGCTTATTGCCTTTTGTGTGTTGTAAAAGTGAGAAGCACTTCTGCTACAAACTAACTGCACAAGAAATGATGTCTCAGCATAACTGTAGCAATGGCAGCTCTGGAACAATTTTTTACAGAAAAAAAATGCTTTCTAAGTCTACTCTCAGATCTCTGTGACACTATAACTCTTAAAATTCACACACTCAACAAAAAACTTTCAAATTTAACAAATTTAACTGATTTAATTTAAGGCCCAGTGTCTTGATAGGAAATAGCAGTAGCTTTGAACACAAAGGAAAATTCATCAGTAGGTCTGAGAACTTTCGACTGCTGTGTCCAGCAATTTTGCACCATTAAGGACAGTATGTCTGACAACCCCACACTGAGTACAAAACCGAAGCTGCTGGTGACAGAAATGATACCTGTCAACTTCAGATTACAGAATGTATGCCTTCAGACATAAATAGTTAAGATTATGCAGTTCCGCATAGGCACTAACAACAAAGACCTTATAATCCAGTAAACATGAGTGAAGTTTACTTCTCTTGCATGTATTTACAAACTTTCCAAGTACCACGTGAAGCTCTGTGTTCACTTGATCCACTTCTGATAGCAAGTTGCAGTGTTACCCTCAAGACAGCTGAACTTAAAAGTAAAATTAGAGCACTACAAAGCATCAAGTGCAAACTGCCCTTTGAAATGCTCCTCTATGATGGGGACACCTCTAGCTGCTCATATCTTCACAGTTCCCCTCACTGGTGTTCTTTGAAGAATTACCAGAAAAAAAAATCAAGTAGCAAAATAAAAAAGTAAAAACAGATCAGGTCAACAAAGAAGATAATCAGAATGTTTAAATTCAAAATAAACATGTTCTTTCCCCCTACACAAACTGAGGGATAAACAAGCATATTTTGATAACTCAGATGAATATCTGAAATATTAATGAATTCAGAATATTTGGAATATTTGAAAAAAAATGAAATAATTTTGCCATACAGGTAAGTTGCAGTCAAACTAGCTTCACTATATCTAGTAGGTCAATTTCAAGGCGAGGGCTCAAGCTAGGTTTCAGAGACATTGCAAGCTTTGAACAGATTTCAGCTAATGGAACTTTTCACTAACTGTTCACTCCTAGTGACAAAAAAGTTCAACTAGTAAGTTTACAGGCTGCTGTCAAAGCGCCATCTTTTCAGTACATGGCTCTAAAAAAAACCCAGCATAAAATCTGATAAAAATCAATCTACACTAACATAAACTCACAAAAACCTGGGGCTACTAATGTTCAACCCCAAATTCCTCTTCAAAGAGAAGCCAAACTTCCTGTACACAACATTTAAGAAACTACTATAATTAAGTTTCCCAACTGTGGAGCTACTGTGAAAGGTGTGAACAAAGAAAGCATGATGGTACTTACCTCAGAGCTAACTTTCAGTTCTGGGACACTGTGAACCATTGATACAGTTGCTGTGGATAATGGCACACTCTGTTTTCCATTCTTGCTTCGTATCCTAATAACATAGGGAAAAGAAGCATTACATGAGAGAGTAATAGTTCAGTAAAATGTTGAATGAACTGAAATCTGTAGTCTTGAACCAACCGCCACCAAAAATTGATTAACAAGAGCTATTTTAACTAACACACTCTTTCAAATTTCTGCTAATGCAAGTTACTAGACAAAATGGATAGAGATCAAAGAAGCTCACCAGAAAAAATCCTGCAAAAAGTCACTAATAAGTCATACTTCCATACAATTGTTTCATGACACATGACACTAAGATGAAACACATCTAAGTATTGATTTGCATCAGAAAACAAGCCAGGTATAACTACCAAACCACTCAAATTTAAAACTATTCTGCTTCTTTTTCTTCTTTTTTGCAATCACTCAGCATGCAGTTATATGCTTTTTTCCCCAAGACAGACTATGAGAAATTTAAGCAAAGGACAGGCAAAGTTACTCTGTGCACATAGAATGACTTACACGTGACTGCTGCTTCAAAAATACCATCCAAAAAAAATCCCCATACATGCTCTTCCCATTGGCACAAATAAAGTGAGGAACTCTTTGTATGCTTGCGTTTATTTTATTTATGTGTACATTATACACACAGTCTTACTGGTACACAGATGCGTGCACATACAGATATCAACACAGAATACGTGTCACCCTTGTGTGCATACATATATATGAGACAGTGTGTGTGAGTGCACATACGAGTATGAAATTGCTTGAAAATTGACCAGGCAACCCTGTATAGGATCCCTCCTTCACTAGCTTACAGTGTACATCAATCAATTTATTGGGAATTCTGACATCTAACTGATGATTCACCAATATTAAAAAATACTACCATACAAATTTTGTCCTAGGTGACACATGCACATGTTTTAATTCTCCCATGTACCAGTCCTATTAAGGACAAGGTTTGGTATAAGATCTACAACAAGAGTTAAACCAGATTTCACTTCATGACAAGCAAACTTCTGAGGAACAACTGTACTGAGCTGAGTTGAGGCAGACATAACCACAGACAGGTATCTCTTACTGTACCATAGTGTATGGCAGCATTGATGTCCAGGAACAAAAGGTATTTTTTGGTCTAAAGTTTACATGCACATTTTAGCATCTTACACCCTTTGCTTCAGAGTTTGGAAAACCTCACATATAACCCTGAGAGGCATTTTAATTGAGCCTTTAAAAATTTTTAACTGTTTTCAGACCATTAGTTGAATGACTACTAAGAAGGCTGTATTGCTTTTCTCCAAGCAAGAAAAGCATCAGTGCTTTTGAATTGTCTTCTGATGTAGGCTCAGCAGACATAACGCAATATTTCAGATGTATAAGCCATTTTGTAGAAAATGAAGACACATACATAAGACATAGTAAGAAGCATTAAGTGAAAAAAACTTAATTCACTGGATACCTCGAATTTTTCTGAATTTTTCATGAAACGATAGCAGTAGAGCAGTATTTAGGTGCAACTGTATTCAAACCTCAAATCAAGTATTCATTCAGGACAGACAAAGCCCTATTCATGATTATCCTAACTTTGCTAGGTTTGCCAAACAATACTTGCTTACAAAATATTAACATTCAACTTTAAATAAAAAGTTATATCCAAACATTAACCAGGCTACTTCTTGCATAGCACTCTCAATATTAGGTCCACTTGCACTAGTTTGCGGGATAATGTTCACAAAATAATTCTTAACAATGAGCATGAATTAAAATGAAACCAAAGTATTTCCAGCCAAATGAAATGAGTATGCAATATTAATTTATAAAATCCAGGCAACTATACAGCCTGTTTTGGAACAGCTGCTGAATTAGTAATTTGATATGCATAAGAAACATTCTCTTTACCAAGCAATGAGACAGAGCAAAGGAGAAATACAATCATCTTTTGAATTTGCTTTTTTGCCTAAGGCTTAAATTCCTTTAGTTCCATGGCAGAATGTTTCACAAAAAATTGAAAACAGTTAAGAAGCCTTAAATTGAAAGCACTGGAGACAAGCAAGCTCCCATTCAGACACAGTACAAATGAAGCAAGGTCGTATGAATGAGACTGCTCTTACCTCTCAGCTATTTGCACCTGCACACATAAAGCTCTCAGGTTTACTAAGCCACTGTTGACACACAGCGCAACTCTCAGTCTCAGTGGTGAGTACATGGAAAGCAAAGTGTGATGAGAATTTACCTCTTTACACATGTTCTTTGTATTTTCTACCTAAGTTACCCTACATCATCTCCATGAGAAAAGAGCATGCATAGTTCTTAAATCCTAAGTGAGTGGAGACATCAGAGCAGCCTTCCAGTACCTGAAGAGCCTGAAAGAGACCTGGAGAGGAGCTATTTACAAGGGCATGTAGAGACAGGACAAGTGGGAATGGCTTTGAACGAAAAAAGCGTAGGTTTCATTAGCTATAAGGATAAAATTGCTCTCTGTGAGAGTGGTGAGGCACTGGAACAGCTTGCCCAGAGAAGCTGCGGATGCCCCATCCCTGGAAGTGTTTAAGGCCAGACTGGATGGGACCCTGAGCATCTTGGTCTCCCTCCTCATGGAAAGGGGTTTGGAACTAGATGACCTCCAAGTCCCTTCCAGCTCGGGATATTTTATGACTATATTACATGAGAGAAGGAAGAGCTTTAATCCCTAATCGGAAGCAAGGAGAAGTTGGAAAAAAGAGCTGACAGTACTTACTGAGTTAAATCCTGGCCACATTCTGCACACAAGCCTTTCATAACAACAGGATGGCTGCATCCTTCCAGTCTCACCAAGACAGTCCTGAAAAAGATGTAGGCATTCCATTTACAGCAGGTAGACTACAGACATGTAGATTAGTAACCCACAGATTGAATGAATTCAAAGAATAAATTCCGGTCATGACTTGAGTGTCAGCCCCATAAGATGTATGTCCTTTTCAGCATGTTGTGGCAAAAGCAACCACCTAAATTTTTGAATTATTCATTTTCACAACTTTAAAAGTCATTGAATCATATACTAAGGTCAGTTTCTAATCACAGTTTAGGAAGGAAGTTCAATGAGATCGAGTATTGTTTGTCCAGAAACAGTTTACATTCACTGAGATACAACTTCCCATTAACACCCTACTGAACTACACAGTAATGAAAACCAAATGCAGAAACTTCAACATCACAGAACAGCTGAGATTCTCTTCTTTAAAATCATTTGAGTCCAACCATTAACCTAACACTGCCAAGCCCACCACTAAACCATGTCCCTAAGCATCACATCTGCATGTCTTCAATTCATCCAAGGATGGTTTCTTGACCTCTTCCCCAGGCAGCCCATTTCAATGCCTGACAACCCTTTCCATGAAGAAATTTCTCCTCGTATCCAGTATAAACCACCTCTAGCACAACTTGAGCTAATTTCATCTCATCCTATTGCTTGATATTGGAAGAAGCAACTCCCACCCAGCTACAACCGTCCTTTCAGGCAGTTGCAGAGAGTGGTAAGGTCCCTCCTTGAACCTCCTTTTCTTCACACTGAACACCCCCAGCTGTCTCAGCTGATCCTCATCAGACTTGTGCTCCAGATCCTTCACCAGCTTCACTGCCCTTCTCTGGATGTGCTCCAGGACTCCAATACCCTTTTTGTACTGAGAAGTCCAAAATTTAACCCAGGATTTGACGTGTAGCCTCAACAGTGCCAAACACAGTGGCAGACGAGTTCTATACCAAACTCAGTTTATTATTTTCATAGCAGACATATATCGTTTCAATCTTCTCATAAAAATATTTTAATTTCTGATCCTTAAGCCTTTAATCGACACATCTTAAAATAATGACATAGGAAAGGGTATTTTATTCTTTCTTTTAAACAATGGCTAAACCAAAGCAGAATTTAGAGCTGGAAACAGGGAAGTGCAACATTCACTATTCCAAACTGTTTAGAAGACAAACTCTACTTTTCAGTTGAATAGTCCAACTAAAGTATTCTTTGTCCAGTTATCAAAATGCCAGGTCTGAATATATCATCATTTATTTTCTCTCAAACACTTAACAGCCATTATAAGAGACTTGTTTTCTTCAACACGGAAGAAATGATCTTTCAGACTTACTTTTAAAAAATTTTAGTAAGTAGATATAGTTTAGCTACTACAAAATTTCACCAACTCTGTGATAATGAGCTACAGCATCTCCCTAATATTTAAAAAAAATTAAAAGGTCAAGCGGCTAAAAAAAAACCCAACCAAAAAGCAAAAAAACAAAACCCGAGCTCTTTCATAAACTGGCTGTAGTGTTTCAAGTGTGGCTTCAAACCTGTACTGCAATAAGACTGCAACAGGAAGAAAACTGTTTTACATGCTCAAATCTCGTATTCATATATCTGACTACTAAGTGTTTGGGAATTCCAAGCAGAAATCCACTTTCTAAACAATACCTGCAACTGCTTACTTGCAGCGTGTCCCTTGTTCCTCAACAACCAGAAGAATAATGACTCTACTAACAAAACTGCAATTTGTGCCCACAATGAGGATTATTTTCCTCTTTGAGAGCAAAAACTAGATTCAGGTCAGGTTTATTTTAAAAGAAGTCTTCACAAGCCATCATACTACCAGTATTCCCATTTACAAAAGTGCAGATCTATGCCCTTTTCACTGGCAGACATTATCTGCTTGTAAAGTACTCCTCCTCTTCCTGTGTAGGCATCTTAGATCTTCTCTTTTTAACCATGGTAAGTGTTTCACTGAAAACAAATAATCAGTCTTGGCTTTTTAAAAGAACTGCAGAAGATAAAGTATTTTTGTGGCTCTTCACTAGTGGCAATTCACTCCATGATTATTTCACAGATTTCCCAGAATTTAGGTCTCCTCTCATCCCCCTATGTTTGCATTATTTAATTTGACTCCTCTCTCCACTCCCTTTGACAATATGTCTTATCCTGCTGTCTTTTACATTGATTCACTGCTAAGCTCCTTTTTAGGCTACCAACTCACACTAATGACCATGTCAGAATTTTTCATCCTCACCATATGTTCACTATATGAATCAGAAATTACAGACACATCTAAAAGGCCAAAACCCCACTCCACGGTACAAGCTACAGAAGCATGCTTAAGAGATTACAGTGACTGAGTTTATACCCTAAATGAATTGGTTTTCAATAGTTAGGAGAAAAAGCCTTTCAATGTCAGCTTAGAAGCCACAATATCTCTAGACACTCTCTACTTTGCAGTCAAGGTAACCTCACACTCCAGGTATGCAACAGGAGAAGCTGGCATACTCCTGGGCTGAGGTGTGATTCAAAATTGGACATGCAAGAGCAAAGATTTTTATTGGAAAATTAGAGTTCTAAATTATTCATTGATACTGTTCCTAAAAATTCTCATACCAAGCATGATCACCAAATAGCAGTTTTGCCCCTGCAAAATCTAAACATAACCAGAACTCCGAGCCACACTTAGATGTGCTGGAGATAAAATAAAAAGTACATGATACCAAGTCCTCTGTCATGCTGTTCTCTGTGATGTTTAACTCAAAGGACAGAGGAAGAACTCCAGAGCCCTGATAAACTTCTGAGCAACATACAACCTAATAGTCAAGTTTCAATTACAACTGTCAGGATCTTAGGCAGACTTCTCTCAGGAAAAAAGCCAAACACTAAGTGCTGCAGAAAGAAAGCCTGAACTCTACTAATGCCTAAGCATACTTAAATTTTAGCACATGTGCTTTAATTACTAAAAAGAAACAAACACATACCTCAAGCAGAATGACTTTTGTTCATTTCACACCTGGAAGCTCTCTTTTTACTGTTGAAGTGAGGGATTTTCAAAATGTAATGGCCAAGATCGAAGCCAATTATCAGACGAAAATGAGCTGAATCGAAGTGTGCATGTCTGGTTCTAAATGGCTGCATATACCAAACATGGGTTCAGGTTTCTGACTGTTCTCTTCTCTGGGTTGTAACTGAAATCCACTTAAAAGACAAAGAATAAACAGATTCCCCCTCCCGCCCCCATCCAAATATGAGGAATTACAGCACAGTTTACTGCTGGCAACATTAATAGCATCTTCATCAGGACCCACCTGGTGATAAGCACAGCTCAACTGGCTACTTCAACAATAGCATTCCAAGGAAAATGCCGCAAAAGATGCAAAATATTTTTCTAGTTTTACAAACTGTCCCAACTATGCAGATGAGCTGGGTGAAGCAACTGGGTAAGAACCACTGGGGCTGTGACAAGCACACTTTTTTTTTTGGGCAACTGTGGTTGCCCAAAACTGTGGTTGGGAGGTGGTAGATCATCCCAATACCTAGCCTGATAGCTAAATGACTGCAAGAAAACCACAAACTACCTATGTGGTTTGTTTGGTACAATGAAACTTGAACTAGTAAATAAGGGAACCCAGTCTGGGCCCTTATTCACATTCCCTCCAGATGTGCTTGTAAACAACAGAGAAATTAGGTGTGCCATTAAAGCAAAATTTTATATTTTGTGACCACAATCATGAATAGGAACAGACATTTACCAACAGCCTCAGGATGCAGGTGACCATAAGGTTACCACTGTTCTCCCAGTACTTCCACACTTACATCCTGTTTCTAAACCAAGTCTTTTAATAATATCTTCTTTAAGTCAGCAGCATGGGAAAGAAAAAAAAAGGGAAAACTTTCATGAAATCCAATATGAGTGTTTTGCTTTTATTAACAGAGGAACTCAATGCCTGTGCTAATCCTAAGGCCTGGTCCAAATGGAAGAACTTTGTATCAAGCATAACCATGGCACTTATTCCTGGTAACTTAATTACATTGGAAAGCCAAAACAGAATTCTCAAGTCTGTGCTACTCCTCAGTTGCAGCAACCAGTTTACCAAATCACTGAAGGGTGCCCACTGCAAACAAAAAAGCAATCGCGTATAGGTTTTAATTTTGCTTAATTTTTTTTGTTGGTTGGTTGTTTTTTTTAAGCATGATCTGACACTTCCAGCAGTAAGTGCAGGAGTTACAAGATAACAGAGTCAAAAACTTCTTGAGACCTTTTTTTCCATGATAAGTCAACTACCTGCATCAGGAAGGGCTGGCTAGCTGCAGCACGTGAGTACAATGGCCATGACATCTCTTTGTAGTTGTGTTCAGTAAAGCTCTGTATCTTAAGGATACTCACCGTAACACAAGAATAGAGGTTCCCTCTGTTACTCAGAACTAGTCTAACCTGACTGTACATTAGCCATGGCCTTCTATTACAGCTTGGCTTCACTTCCAGAGGCAACTGCTCCAAAGACATGCTGCCAGAGAAAGGCAATGGCCTACTTTCTTTACTCCCCACCCTCATGTTTCCTCTCAATGCCCAATCCCTCCTCTGGCACTTTCAGAAAGGACTATTTCAGTACACTGGAAGATAGAACTCACCAGTCCTAACCAAGTTTTCTGCTGGTTTTAGAGTCAAGCAGCTGGTAAGAGCAGTCCAGCAAGGGTGACTGATCAAAGCTGCAAATGTTTTACAAACAGGGCTAAGACTGGAGAAAGACAGACACAGTTCGAACAACTCCCATTTTCTCTCCACAGTAACCAGGCCACTTTGTTAGCATTTATCTTGTCTATCTGTCAAGACTAGCTTGGACAACTTCAAGTCATGGAAATTTAAGTTCTATTTATTATCTTAAAGTCTGTTTCAAGGTACCATGCACTGGCATTGAAAATATAGTGCAATATAGTGCAAATTTACAAGATGAAGCCACTGCCGTGCACTGACTTGTATCTCATGCGAGTGTTGGCAGCCGAGCAATTGCTGGGTTTCCTCAGATCTGTTTGATATAAAGACAGACATCAAATACCACAAGAAACACAAAGACCAAGTTGTCACTCTGATCACTTAAAGCTGCTGTCTTCAATCTGATGCCATATGCCCTTCCAATTAGCATCAGAAGATGTCTAAGTGTACCAATGCAGCAAAAGGAGATGTTGGTGTGCAAGTGAACCGAAGTCACTGCCCTGGTTCTGCAGGATGTTCAAGGGGGCGTTACAGGCAAACTGTCAAGGGGTAAAAATACCAAATGAACACATCTTCAGATCAATGATTATTAATACCAACCATTACTGAATCAACCAACCGATCTAGAACAAATATGAGCACAAAATCTTTTAGTTGTCAGATGAAGTTAGATTCAACCTAAGGCCTGCTTCCACAGTTTCATTAGTCAGATTTCTGAAACGCTGACGTTTTTGTTTGCTTATACCAGAACGGTATTTTGTGGTGTGTGTCTGCAGCATTTAGAACCACTACTAAGAGCCCTTAACACCAATTTACATCAAACCACAGCCTTTGTTACATAGGACTCCAGTTTTGTAGCAAGGATTTTTTGAAAGCCTGAATCACCTTGGTCTCACCATGTAAGAGTATTTAACAACTGGATTTATATATTTATTTAACCATTAAATATCTGCGAGGAAGCTGAGAGAGTCCTTGAATAGTTGATTAAAAATACCAAGGATTCACAAGGACACATGTTCCTTGTTGCTACAGGCAACACGTAGCCTACAGCCTCTTCAAGCTGTTGGAGGAAACACGTCTCATCAGTCCACTACAGCAGCCACTTGATTTACACTCAAGGACAGCAAACACAGACAGCTGTATTTCAAATACGCATAAGCCCCAAAGGCCTCACCCAAACAAGTCAGGCCTTTTGATAAAATCCCCCAAAACCCAAACAAACCCCCATGCCCTAGCCTAGAAAACTACATAACAACTGCTGTGAGCAGTAGCTCACAGAAGGCACAGTTCACACTTCAAGGCATCATCTCAGTTCTCCAAAGCTAATGGAGAAATTAAGGGTCTTGAGATTATTTTTCCTCTGTTAAATACAAACTATTCACAACTATGACTTAAAGTTTTGTGAACTTTTTTCTTCTACTTCTCAGGGAAAATACCTATTCAGGTTTAGACTAAGGTCATGAATGCCAAGAGAAGCACAAGCCCAGAGTTTCTGGGTTTTATTTATAATCCAAAAAACATCTTAAGCTTGAAGTAAGTTTATTTCCATTATTTGCAAAGTTTTACGTATTTCCATTTACTTCCGGAGAAGAGTTTGCATTAGAAGCAAGAAGGTAACCTTCTTCCACCTTCTATGCAGACACCTGTGAACAGCTTCTTGCACGTTTCAAAAAACCACTGCTAAGAGTTAACAATATATAATAAAAAGGAACAAAAAAAGGGCAAATGGGCTTGTAGTGCCCTTTGCATAAGATCTAGTAGATCTTTCAAATATTATTTACAATGTGTTTTTTATTTTATTTAGAACATTTTAAACCATAAGTATTATTATTTAGAAGAATTCAAAACTAATTTTTTTTTGCAAGGGAAAAGGTAAAAATACAGTTCTCAATGCTTTTACATAGAACCCTTTCAAAACAATGAAATTCACACAGAATAAATCCAGAAGCGCAAGCTTGTAACTCTATCTTGTTTCTTTAGCATTAAGTACTTCTAATAATCACAGAAGAAAACAAGATGTCATATCTCAGTAATTCACTAGAGCAATAAACAGTTCTGCAGTCCACTCCCCCCATTATTGTTGTCAACTATTGACATTACTTCTATGCACTTGCTTTTCTATCGCCACTTCTCTCTGACTGCAGTCATGGCAGTCACGCAGCAGTTCCCAAATACTTGCTGCAAAACTTGCCCTGAAAGTTGAGGAATATCCATCTAACAGCAGGATCAATCCAAATCTATGCATAGGAAATAAGTATACGTGACGAACCCTGGTGGTGTCCAACCTAAGTGGCACTTATTCAAAAAGTTGAAGTGACTGAGTAGTGACAGTACAGCCTTCTAATTGACAGAACAATAATTAACCTAAACCTGAAGTTTTCTCAAACCACACTTCAACTTTCACATCACTTACTAAAGAATGGTACTCACAGATGAACTGCTGCAAATCCAGGTGACAACAGTCTTGGACTAATCCTACCTCTGACTAATTTTTGTTTTTTTTTAGGCATATACCTCTCCTTCAGGTAAAGGCACATAATTCCCCCTTATCTCAGACCACCTTACCACTACATTCCTCCTACACCCTTGTGATTACAAGATCACCCGTAATTACCAGAACAAATCTGGTTTGCCTCCTGCACCTGTAGGCTCACATCTAGAGAAACAGCAACAGATGAACACCAAAACACAGAAAACTGACTGAGAAAGAGACTGTTTCAAACACACACACACACAGAGCTGACATCGAAGCTATAAACATGGGCTTTGCTTCTTCCTGTGCAAAGAAATCTGGGAGGATCCTGTGATCTCTCCCCCTCTACCTTGGAAAGCTGCAACTATTAACAGAGTATTACACCTTCTCCAAATACTTTATCACCTTCCTCACTGAAACCATGCAGTTAGGCAATCACAGTTCCTTTGTCTGCTACTTCCAAACAACAAATAAAACGGGAAGAAGCTTACTGCACGATGCACAATCCTCAAGTCTAACAGCTTCCTCCCATCCTTTCCCTTTTTAGATACTGCAGCAAACTTCCCTGGACACGACATCCTGCGTGCTTTCTTCTGGGACTTACTGTTAAACCAAATGAACACACTTACATAAGAAAAATTAACAACTCTTAACATCCTTAAGAGCAATTATGAACCAGACTGTCCTAAGCTACACCACAGTGTTCAAATGAGGAGCAGCAGCACCACATTTGACAACCATATGACAGCAACAGCATCATGTGAGCCCAGAAACCTGACACACTCTGAAAGCAGAGGACAACAGCTTAGAAAGCTGCCCATCTTATAAAGGGTAAGTGTGATAAATAGCTGTAAAGTTAATGAAGTTCTCTTCTTGAGCAATGCTTTCCTTGCCTAGGATCACTTGCCTCCCCAGCCCTTCCGTGAATGGGAATTCAGAGTGTTCACTCCATTAAGCTTGGACCAAGAACATTTGCCTTTCACAACCTTTCAAATGCTGCGAAGTCTTAGATGTAATTTTTAAACTAGGAAGCACTGAAAAGCAAACAAAGATGCATTATTCAATTCTACTGTGTCAAAATCACTGCCTTATGCTACAGTTTTTCTCAAAACACTTGTAGAAAAGCAATTTCAGTTTTGTTAAGATACTAGTGCAATAGTGACCTGGCAATATCCCAATTCTCGCCTTAAAAAATGGATCATTTCCTTTAAAACAGCAACACTGTGTTAAAGGAAACTGGGGGAACCTTTCCATCTTCCAAAGCCTTTTGAAGACTAGTGGTCTCTCCTGCTGGTGACAGTTCTATCCTTCCCCTATTTCCAATTCCATAGGTCTAACTTCAGCAAAACCAAACCTAGACAAAAAAGTATAATCAAGATCCTTGAACTGTAACCTGTAACGCATTACCTACTCTCCAGGAAGTCATTTCATGCTCTCCTATATGCTTTAAAAGGCAACTACTGCCAATTCAGCTATTCATGTATGGTAGTAGACCTTAAATTAACCTTTAATATTTTTAACTACACAAAACAGACGCCCATAAGAGTATTTCGTACGTGACAATTTACAATGAATTGTCTATTACTTTTTTCCAAAAGAGGTCCCAAAAATTAAAGGCTGGCAGCTCTTTACTAAGCCTTGAGGCTAGTACGTCCCATCTGCAAGTATTTTTATATATTATTGTTAATGTTTTAAGATTTTGCAATACCATCACCCCATATTCACTTTTATTTAGCGAGTTCAAATGTTGTGTTAGCCATTTACCTAAGGGGAGTCTTCCACTAGGTAAATTTGACTTCGAAAATCCAAACAGCTGCGATCCCTACTAGAGCAAGCCTCTAAGTTAACGGCAAACACACAGTCATCAAATCAGAAAGGTCCAAGCAGGCATGCAAGTTGTACTACTGAGATTGCTCAAGAGAAAAAAACTCTTTGGGTCAAGACAAGATTTCAGAATAATTCAAAACTAAAGTCTTGTCACTCTCTTCCTTCCTCAAACTTTTCCAATCCCTCCCAGTTCAAATGGCTATGGATTTTGCAACATAAAAATTAAAGGTCTCATTTCAGTTCTCTCGTTAGAATTTTTGTCCGTACATTTTCTCTTCAGAAAAGAACAATTACAGAAAAGCGTGTGTCAGTTGCTGAGAAAAAATAACATGCACCTTTGCCTTTGAAAAAGACTGGTTTTCTAAACAACTCTAGTATTAAAGTTCAAAAATACCCTAAAGAAACTAGACAGCAATAACTAAAAAAGAAAATCCATTACCATTTGGATAAAAATACAATCTATTTCCAGCACAGACATCTACAAACCAACATTTTTTAAAAACTGCTCTAACCCGCTTGTAGTTCTACAATGGGATGCATAAAACAGTACCATGAGCCATCTCATTCTGTCTGCTGGCCCATACACTCACACAGAGCAAAAAAGGCCTTGAGCCACTCATAGTATGAACTAAGAGAGTAGAAAATCCCCTGGTTTGGGAGAAACCTTGTAAAAATAAGAATGCTACTAAAGACTATCATACAAAATGCCATATGAAACATATACAACCTCAAAAATGTTATTCCCCAGTGTTGACATGCCATTTATTCCCTTGACTCTACTGGCATTTACACAATCACTTTGATCTGACCTATATATGGGCTACTGCTGAAAGGATAAATTACTCCCCCTTTCTCTACAACACACTTCTGTTGCAGCAACTGAACAAAATCAGGAATTGATTACTATGGACCATTTTACAGGAGGTTGGGTGGGAAGGACAGAAAGAAAAAAAGATGAGAAACCAAGCCATCTTTAGCTACATGATTTTCAACACCCTACTCAATGCAAGCTGAAGGCACTCAAGTTGGAGCATCCCTTCCAGCCAACTCTTGTATTAGCATGAAAAAATCAGGAAACCATGGTCTAAGAAAGCCACACTGAGAAAAACTGCATTCACAAGGCTGCTACAACCACACTACTGATAAATTCCAAGCTTGATGCCTATTTCCAACCCAACCTGACTGAGCAGCTTAATTTTCTTAGATAAAGAAGCTCCTACAAGTTTTGTGAAAACGTGGTCATGTAAAGAAAAGGAACTTTGGCCTCTACCATTCAGTGCAATGAGCTATATTGTGAGCTTCCAACTTGTTAGGTACCTAGGAGTAGGAGAAAGAGAAGGCAATGAAAGACAAAAGCCTTCATTTAAAACTTCCATCTTTTTCAATATCCAGTTCAATCAAACACCAGAGAGATGACCTTCTTTTAATGTTACTTGGTATCACAGTAAATGGCAGAAAGGAGAGGGGAAAATATAAAAAAAAGAGACACAAGAAACAAGTCAGGAAGGTGCATACTGAAACTTACTAAAAAAAATGCAACGAATTCAGGCATAAAAAGGAGTTAGACAAGAGATACGGTAAGCTGGGATTGTTACGTATTATTCAACAATCCTCAATGTTTGGCATTGAGAGTTTTTTTTTTTAGACTCTTATAACTTCATTAAATATTTGTCAGGATATTATGAAACATTTGTGTCTAACAAACAGCAAGCTGTTTTTCCTGTACTTTGTTAAAAGTGTCACCACTTGAAAATAAACCGCAATTCATTAGCACTTTATTCCCTTTGGAAGACTGTAAAATGCATGGTACTGGGATCTGCAGTTAAGTGGACAGCCAACTAGGCCCTGAGCCTATATGACATTAGAGAACCAAAAGAAGATATTCTTTTTAAAATATATAATCAAGTTTCTTGCACAAAAAACCATCAAGCAATGACACAAAAATCTACAGTTTTAGAGAACAACCCCCCACCTCTTTCCTGCTATCTTCTCTGAAACCAAAAAATTACAAGTTTTGCTTCAGTAGGATCCAGACAGTTTAAATAAGATTTTTATTACAGCACAAATATGCTGTGTAGAAGAATGTGAATTTTCACTATTAAAGGTACGTGGCACAACACAAAGATACCCAGGTTAAATATACAGGTAATAAATATTTCGGAAGACTCTTTTAATGTGAACCAAACAAGACCCTTGCAGTAGTCTGTCCCTTCAGGAGGGCAATCATTTTATTTTAGAAATGCTTAAGTAAATATTTGCATAAAGCATTAATACCGACCCAACCCAGAATCCTGACATACCTGTAGCACCTTCAGAATGATTAACCTTGATGGGTAACTAGCACTAATAACACACAGAGCAGTGCAAGATTTTTGGCATTTTATTTGTTGCTCCTGCTACCCATCAAAATTATGCTTCATTAACATCAAAGGCCTTTCATTAACTGTTTCCTGTCCTCCCTTTTATTTACAGTCCTAAAAGGTTAAGACATGTGATGCAAGCCTACCTCTGCTAGAATAAGCAAAAGCTACCTACTGCCTGCCTGCCTTGAGCTCTCCCCTGGGGAAAGTCTGCACCCCTGTCAATGCTAAAAAGTGGGTAACCAAACTACAAGAAAATTAAGTGCTATAAATGTGCAAAATTACTTTCACACAGCAGAAGATTTCATCTCATGCCTGAAATAAGACAAACGTAACCAAAAGTTAGAAAGGTGTCTTCTTAATCAGGAGACACTTGTGCTAAATGATGTCTTTATTTCCAGAAACATTATGACCTAACTGACAGAGAAGAAAACTCAGCCACTCATTCTGTTTATCCTCAAATAAAAAGGTCTGATCAGCTTATCTTCTCAAGTTCTAATGAAAAGGAAAAATATTTTGAATGGAATCAGTACTTCTACAGTGTTCAGGGTCTGACAAATACTTGCAAATATCTTCGGTTCATAGAAAATTTGGGGTTAAACTGACCAAGTTCATTTTTCTGAAGGCAGCATGGCACCTACCATTCTGGATAGCTTGGCTTACAAAAAGGGCATCTCTTGCAGATGATGAATAAATTTCAGCTATGTTACTTTATTCACACCTGTGTTTTAATAACACAAAATCTTAACATATGTTGAAATATTGTTGATACTTAGTGAAATACTATTTCAATTCCACAAAATGGAAGGCCACAGGCAAGAGATTAAATGCTTGCCAAAAAAATTGTTAAGTGACCAAAGAAATGCAGTTATGTTTTCAATTGCTGACCAGTTCTACTACCCTTAGGTCATGCTTATTCTAGCTCTTCACTTGAACTTCTCCCTTGCACTCACCCAGTAAATACCACTGCAACGTGTAACAGAGGAACCAGACCGAAAAGTCAGAATTCCAGAAGCGTAACACCCAGCAATGGTCAATATCAAATACTGTCTTTCAGTCGTGTAAGATACAAATATTCCAGAAGCCAAGAACACTATTTATTTTCTAATTGTGTCAAAGCAAGGCCTTGCTAAGTATAATCAAGTGATTCAAGACTACACAAATTCAGTAAGAACACTGTATAAAAATTGGTGGATTCCCATCCTGAAGTCACCATAGAGCAAAGCTAAAACTAAAATGCTGCTTCATCAGACCCAGACTACTTTAAATTGATTACATTTTCACTTAGAATATTTTTAATTTGGTTTTCCTTCCAAGTGCTTAGCTAACACAATGAAAAAAACCAGACTAAGTTATCTCCCCTCCTATTCAGCAGCAGCAAGATGAATTTCATCATGCATGTGGTGTTTTAACATTTCAGTCTGTATTTTTAAGATCTTTTTTAGTGTGACCTAGCATTTACAGCACCTTTGTTCTACATCAGGTATTAAAGATTGTCCACGCTGCACAAGATGCAATAGCAGAATGCTGATGTGGCACAAAAGGAAAGCCACAGTCTTAACTCAGAGATTTCTATAGCAAGAAACACACAGCTTGTACCTCTTCAGTAGCACATTATATTACTGACTGATATAAAAATGTATCCAACTGTTTTTTTTCCTTGAACCTTTGAGAGCACCCCCATACACAGATGTTTTACATATACTAGTGAATTTCAGTCAAGAAAGTTTAGGCCTGGTTGCTCCCATCTAAAAATCAAGAGAAGTGCAATCAAACAAAATAGCTTGCCGTCATAAAACAGACGAAGTAGAGTGTTTCATTAGTTTCCTGTTGGGGAAAAAAATCTGCTTAAAGTGCAGGATAGCAGCCTATTAGCCTAATTTAGCCTAGAAATCTGAAAGGCCCACTATCTATCAGGTACTTAAAAATTTAAAAGTCAACCAACATTCAGCCTTATCAAGACAAACCCATTGCTAAACTATGGAAAAAACCGTCTCCTTTAGTCCTTTGCTCTTCGCAAAGTTAAAATTACAACATCTCATTTATATTTGTGAAGCCTTATGGATGAAAACATCTACAGTATTAAAACATTTAGACTGTCAATATTATGTGTAAGGTACCTAGTAATTTTAAAATGCCTTGCCGCACCATTGTTTCCCATCAAAATTCCTTCTGTTGAGCACAAAATGATCTGTTTGCCCCCAGAGTTTTGCACCAACCTAACTGCCAAACTAAAAAGAGTGTATTAAGACAAGTGGCAGTAGGCAGAAACTGATGGACAGGAAGTTCCACCTGAACACGGGGAACAACTTCTTTATTGTGCTGGTGACCGCGCACTAGAAGAGCTTCCCCAGACTGTGGAGCCTCCCCCACTGGAGATATCCCAGAACCGTCTGGATACAATCCCCTTCAACGTGCCCTAGCGCGACCCTGCATGAGCAGCGAGGTTGGACCAGATGACCCACTGTGGTCCCTTCCAACCTGACTCATTCTGTGATTTTGTAATTTCCAAGTAGTTTTCCAGTAAGAGCAGTTTTTAGAGCACCCCGACACAGCAGGAGGGGATGCACAGCTCTCTGAGACAGGGCTCACAGCAAAGGGCTCCGCTCTGAAACACAGGAGTCGAGCACGATCCCTCGCCACCTCCCCGGCCGCTTCCTCCTCCTCGCACGACAGCTTCCCTGCGCAGAGCTCCGGAGGAAGGGCCTTTGCGAGCAGGGCCCGGCCCGGCCCCCTCGGAAGCAGCGCGAAAGCCGCCCCCGCCCCGCACTCACCCGGGCGCGAGGACCTGTCCGGGCCGCGCGCAGAGCTCGCGCACCACGCCGGGCCGCTCCGCGCGCAGCCTGCGCTCGGGGCCGCCGCGCTGCG
>VZTE01001278.1:688621-759759 GCA_013397775.1 Eulacestoma nigropectus | reverse complement strand
GGCTCCGCGCAGGCGCCGCGGCGCGCGTCCGGCCGCGCTTAAAGGCACAGGCGCGGGCGGCGCGGGGAGGAACTACGGCTCCCGGCAGCCCCCGCGGCCCCGCCTGCCGGCCCCAGGTGCCGTCACAGAACCAGAATTAGAGAATATCCCGAGTTCGCACCTACGGCGTCATCGCGTCCAACTCCTGGCCCTGTACAGAACACCCCCAGAATCACACCATGTGCCTGAGAGCGTTGTCCGAGCGTTTATTGAACTCTGTCAGGCTTGGCGTTGTGACTACTTCCCTGGGGAGCCTGTTCCGCTGCTCAGCCAGCCTCTGGGTGAAGAATCTTTTCCTAATATCCAACTATCTTGGTTTAACCCCAGCCAGCCCTACGCAGCCACTTTCTTACTCCCCCACCAGCAGCACTGGGGAGAGACTTGGAAGGGTAAAAGGTGGAAAACTCATGGGTTGAGATGAAGACAGTTTAATAGGAAAAGCAAAAGCCAGGCACACAAGCAAAGCAAAACAAGGAATTAATTCACTTCTTCCCATGGCCAGGCAGGTGTTCAGCCATCCCCAGGAGGGCAGGGCCCCATCACGTGTAACAAGTTGGGAAGACAAACACCATCACTCCAAATGTCCCACCCTTCCCCCTGCTTCCCCCCACTTTATATACTGAGCATGATGTCATGTGGTCTGCAATATCCCTCCGGTCAGTTGGGGTCACCTGTCCTGGTTGTGTCTCCTCCCAACCTCCCAAGCACCTGCACTTTCCTTGCCAGCGTGGCAGCATGGAAAACAGAAAAGGCCTTGACTCTGTCCAAGTCCTGCTCAGCAATAACTAAAACATGTCTTAATTATCAACCCTGTGCTCAGCACAAATCCAAAACAGCCCCTACCAGCCACTGTCAATAAAGTTAACTCTACCCCAGCAAAAACCAGAACACCAATCTAAATCTCCCCTGGCACAGCTTCAGGCCACTCCGTCGGATCCTGGGTCCTCGGGTACTGGTCACCCCAGAGAAGAGAGCAGTGCCTGTCCCTCCTCTTCCCATTGTGAGGAAGCTGTGGACTGCAGTGAGATCTTCCCTCAGTCTCCCCTTCTCCAGGCTGAACAAACGAAGTGACCTCAGCCGATATGGCTTCCCCTCAAGACCCTTGACCATCCTCGTGGCCCTCCTTTGGACACTCTCTAATAACTTTGTATCTTTTTTATATTGTGGTGCCCAAAACTGCACACAGCACTTGAGGTGAGGCTGCACCTTTACAGAGCACATTTGGACCATCACCTCACTCTGCTCTGCGCTGGTACTGCCTGAGGCCTGGACCCTGAGGAGCCTGCAGAAGCTCCGCAACACTCTTTGGGTCTCCCCTGGGTCAGAGGGCTGGTGGAAAAGGAGAGCGCCCTTGCCTGGCAAAGCAGCCACCTCCCCTGGGCTCCGGCCCTGCCCTGCAGTGCACATTGGCAGGGCAGGGAGGAGGAGTAGGAATGTCCGGCAGAGAGGAGTTTGGATGTGGACATATCCATGGAGGAGCTTGGAGGTGGACATGGACCTGCGGAGGCACAGCCTAGCAGGGACACCCCTGCTGTTCTCCACAGGCCAGCTTCTGACTGGAGCTGAGGTCAGAGACGTCCCTGAGGGCATATGTGTGTCTCCATTAAAAGCTGCCATGGATATGCTTCCCATCCATGGCAGCCGCATGGCAGGGTACTTTTATGTCTTCAGCCGCGTGCCAAGGATGGAGGCCTCATGCCATGTCCCAAGCCTTGTGCAGCCTGCCATAGAGGGATGAGATGCTCTGAGCTTCCATGGGAATGTTCAACTATGTCAACATCTCTAGTGTTTGTGTAGCCAAAGCACCAAATCTTTTTACCTCATTGATGTTTCCTGAATTAATATCTTTACTTAGGAGCTCAGAGCAGCAGGTACAAAGAGTTTCCACAAGAAGTCTTTTCCAGAGAGTGACTAGCTTGCTAGTGGATAGGATTTTGAGGAATATATTTAGTTCCCGTAGCTCAGTGTGCAGCTGTAGTGTGAGCTGCAGGTTGAGGTCTGGGGGAGCCTGAACCTGAGGCTGAGCCCAAGGCAAGAGGCCATGACCTGTCAACTCTTTGCATAACAAAGGGCCTGGGGACCTGTGGCCCAGCCAGGGAACTGGACACCCAGAGACAAAGCAGGAGCTAATGACTCCAGACTTTTCCATACTTAGACTTAGAGGGTATAAAAGCCCAGGGATTCCTTTGTCCCTCCTTGGAGGCACACAGCTCAAGCTGTTATTTTGATATTGCACCATGATTAAATTATTTTAAGGATCAGGATGTCTGAGACTCAGCTAAGAGAAACCTGAGGTTGAGCCCATAAGGAAACCTGGTGTGACTTTGAGTATGGGGGGTGTAGCTGCAAAGAGGTCTTGGTCCCAACTTAGGTGATGCCAGAGTGGCTCCTGGATGGTCAGACAGGGAAGTTTCCTTAACAGGGAGAAGCCTGCCAGCATACAGTCTACAGGCAATCTCCAAAGAGTAGGTTCTCCTGAGTTTTTCCCTATTAACATTAGTAGAGACATCTTAAAACAAGAACAGTGTAGACTGGTTGGGAGTTGGACCTGGAAGACATTGCTGTGAACATCATGATGAGCTTGGGTTGTGAGGCAGCCAGCAGCACCAACAACCAGAGACTGGGAAATTTTGGAGTGAAAGTTGCTTTTTTATCAGCTCTTTGTACACAGGCACAATGACTTATTGTACCCTAGTGTGTATTATTCTTAATGTTCTTTTCATGCCATCATGTGCATGTGGTAAAACTACTTCATGAATGGTGAGTACTTTTCGCATAGTATTCCGTCTCTCTACTACTTATGTTCCTTTATTTGCTCTTTCTTAATCTGAAATAAATAAAATCTGAACATCTGAGATAAAAATAATCAGCACTGAAGAAACACGCTCATGTCCTCTTGCACATGAAAACTGAAGTTTGAACCCCCAGTGAGCACTGATGATGCTACCTTTGAGCTCTGCCAGGAAGTGCTAACTTGCAGTATTTCTCCTCAACTCTCTTCTCAGTGTTTTTAGCTCACACCCAGCCTTCTTTCTTTTGTAGGGTGGATTGATACTGTTTTGCTCAGGGGCAGCAGGCTGAGGACTGCCTCGAGAGTGCAAAGGAAAAGAGATAGCCTCCAGAAGCAGGAGAATTCATCAGGAATTTCACTATAGTTAAAACTTTTTAGGCTTCCAAATCTAGCAAAATCCAGTTCCATCAAGAGTGGTAGTCGTAACAGTCAAGGAAAGGCTGAAATAATAGCTGAAGTGGGAAGGGACCTTTGGAGATCATCCAGTCTAACTCCCCATCTCAAAGCAGGGGCAACTAGCAGGTTGCTCAGGGCCATGTCCAGTTGGGTTTTGACTGTCTCTGAGGATGGAGACTCTACAGCCTCTCTGAGCAACCTGTGCCAGTGTTCAACCAACCTTACAGTGAAAAAAGCTTTTTTTTGTGTTTAAGTGGAATTTTGTGTGTTTAAGTTCATGCCAGTTACCTCTTGTCCTTTTATGGGGCACCACTGACAAGAGTCTGTCCTTCTTTATCAACCCTCCCCCACCACCATCAAATGTTTATACACATTGGTAAAATCCTTCTGGGGCCTTCTTTTCTCCAGGCTGAACCGTACCAGCTCTCTCAGCCTCTTCTCACATGACAGATGCTCCAAGCATTTTAGAAACGTTGTGCCCCTTTGCTCCTGTTGTTCCAGTATATCCATGCCTGTCTTGTACTGGAGCCAGCACAACCAATGTGGTGTCACTAGTGCTGAGAGTAGGGGAAGAAGCACCTCCCTCAAACCTACTGGCAGTGCTCTTCCTAGTGGAGCGTGGGATGCCGTTGCCTTTTTTTCTGCAAGGTTTATCTTTGCTGGTTCAAGGGGAGCTTGGTGTCCATCAGTGGCCCCAGGGTCTTCACTGCAGAACTGCTTTCCAGACGCTTGGCCTCCAGCCTGTCCTGGTGCCTGGGGTTGTTCCTCCCCACAGACAGAACTTGGCATTTCCTGTTCTTGAACTTCATGAGGTTCCTCTCTGCCCATTTCTCCGGAGTGTCAAAGTCCCTCTGAACAGCAGCACAGCCATTTAGCTTGTCACCCACTCCTCCCAGCTTGGTATGACCTGCAGACTTGCTGAATGTGCACTCTGCACCATGGTCAAGGTCATTAATGAAGATGTTAAAGAGTATTGTTCCTGGTATTGTCCCCTGGGCAAAGTACCAGTGAATGGGTAACTAGTGACAAGACACTCCTAGTATAGCATGAAGCACCAGGGACAAGCTTCATATTCATATTCAATCCATAGTCATAGTCATAGTCATAGTCATAGTCATACTCATACTCATACTCATAGTCATCTTTTTTTATTCCCATTTCTGCCATACAGAATAACCTCTTTAAGGAAACCAGGAAAGTCTGTCAATTTTATCCAGATTCCCTGAGTATAATCTTGCCTTGTGTTTGAAGATTAGCTCAGCTAAACAAACTTGTTGGTACTGAATGTCCCCTTGTTGCATGTGGAGAAGATAGTCTTGGCAGCAGAGCAGAACCATGGCACAAAAATGATATGGGTTTGTTTGCCCTACACATATCTCAAACTGATGGTTACTCTGTTTTCCTTTTGACTGCTAATCCCCCTCACTCAAAGACACACATTTAAGGTTATACAGCTTTAATTCCTGCCATTTTCTTGAAAGCTGGCCTACCACACAGCTTTTATGTCTTGTCTGTCCTACCAGACCTCCTTGGATGGGTAAGGATAGACAGTATTTGATCCCTCAAATACTTCTTTTTTTGGTTTGATGGAGTGACTGAAGTTTGACACTTCAAGTAAGGGATGAAGTGAGAAGAGCTCACCTCCGCTTAGCAATCCTGATATGTTAACTCATCTCTGGAACAAATTAAAGGTGTACTGCAGCTTCTGCAGTACTGCTGACCTGAGGAAGCCTCTGCAGCCCCTCCTTCCACAGGAACTGTTTTGTGATTTTTCTCTGCATGTGTAATTGTGCAGATGAACTGCTCAGACGGGAGAAAAACAGCAGAAATCTACATACTAATTATTGTTGTTTCTGGTTACTTTGATTGCACTGAGACAAAACTTTACAAAATAATTGCACCAATCAATCCTAAGTAGGTGCAAGGGAAAATCCCTGAGATGGCGTGTGATGAGAACATTAGGGGAAGAATCTGTAATTCTATTAAGCTAGTAGAATTCTATGGAGCACACCGTGTTTGGATGCTTGACTTCATGTCTGGTTATACCAGATGGCTTCCATCAAGAGGCAGATGTTTTCCCCAGCCTTCCCCTCAAAAAGGACATCAGAATTTAACCACGCCTTTGTGTTTGAATACATAGCATGAACAAAAGCATATGGTGTAGATATAAGCTTCATAGAACTGTTGGGTGAAAGCAACTGGGGAGGTAGATATAGCCTTGTGGGAAAGCATTTCTTGAAAATGATAGATTTTTAAAAATACATGCATTGTAAAAATACAGCTGACTTCCAAGAAGATAAACAAGATAATCTGCAGTGTAGTTACTGAAGGTTGAAACATGATTAACTAAAACTTCTTTTAAAATAAAAGACATGTTATACTGCTTTATGTGTTGTATCTTTAATGAAAATTCAAAGTGCATTATATAATGCCTCTTAAAGATGACTTGGCTGAGTATTTTCCTATACAGACTGATGACTGATGCTGTAAGCCTGTCACAGCATATTTAATCCTCACTAATACCTGTTCCATAGTAATTCTTGGGAGTGTGTAGAGCACGAGGCGGTCAACCTCCCAGAATCTCCAAGTGGCTTACAGAGATCTGCAAGTGGGCGAGAGCCACAAAGCTCTCGCTCCATACCTCACTGCTCCTAGGGGAGCTGTGGGGTGGTTTGCAGACAGGACGTGACAGCAGCGACCCATAGACCGCGCTCTAGCCTGAAGCCCGGGTGTGCAGCTGCGCAGAGTATCTGGGCAAAGTCACTCTTGGCTTCCCCTGTGGCCGGGGATTTGAATGGACCAGCCGTCCTGGTGCTAGACAGCCCCATTGCCAATTACATGATGTAATGTTATTATGAGAGCTGTTGCTGAACTACTCAGAAGTGATGCAGAAGTTGTTCAGGAGTCACAGATTGGCCAGTCCCTATGGAAGGGAGTTTCTAGCTGTTTATATATGATTCATCAGTGCAAGAAGTCCACAAGGTGGTATCACATTTAAATATTATGAGAAAATATGGAGACATTCAAAAGGTCTCACAGCTCTTCTGTGCCCAGGCACCTCATTGTATCCACTGTGATAACCAGTGACAGATTCCTGTTGGGGAAGCAAAATAACCTCATCCTGTTTTCTGAGCAATTCCAGTAGGAAGGGAAGCTTTACCCTCCTCAAAAGCTGGCAGAGCTTACTGTCAGAAATTAAGGCAGCTTGTGCTGTTTGTGAGCACCCGTTTAAAAGAGCTTTGGGTAGTTTCCATTGTGGCAATCCTTTCCTAACTCTAGATTCTTGACTTCTTAGCCAAGGACATTCTGCCAGGGTTTCTTTTGGCTTTTGCAGAAGCAACCCAGGCAATGACTTTAACACACAGAATACAATAAAATGCATGTCTGCGGCTTGATCCCACTCCCACTGAACTATCAGAAATACTGTCAATTGCCTTCAAAAGGAGACAATGCAAATTCTTAGCATTGCAACAATCAATTAGCAGGCAGTTTAAATTATGCTGTCACCAGCTTTTCTCTTTGTGTCTGAATATGCGATCTTCATACTCTGTTAACAGAGGATCTTTATTTTTCCAGAAAATATCTTTGGCAAAGCTCTATGCTCCTCAGTAGAAATATAGCAGAGACTAATTGAGCTTCTCAATTTTTGTTTTCCTTGGGCAACCTGAAAGAAAAAGATATAAAAAATAAACCTTATGTGAATGTTAGTTTTACACTTTCCCCGCAATTTCTTTTCTAGGGTTAGTATTGCACTGATGGATCTGCACAGGTGTATGTTCAGCCGTGCAAATACTTGTGCATGGAAATTTTTCTGTATAGCGGCATCCAGACTGGCTCATGCCAGATCAGCTGCACAGGAGATTACTGCATGTACATCATCAGGTGTGTGGCTGTCTACCCACACATACCCCAGCATAGATGCATCCTTTTGGTCCTGCCCTTGAAAACCCTACAGATTGTTGTCTTCAGTCATAAAGTTAACCATTATTTACTTAGGTTAGGGCTACTCCCATGATGCCTTCACAGTCACACTTCACATCTTGAAGCCCACATAATTTTGAAATGCATGACTCGGAAGTGTGAATCAACACTTCTCCCTTTCCTTAGCAGGAATATGCATACAACTTAACATCTCTTCCCTCCTCTGCAGAAGAGAGACATGTCTAAACATTTTCATTTCAGAAGAGAAGCTGATGACGGGTTGTGTGCCATCACAACAGAAGTTCATTCAAGTGCTAGACTGGGCCATCGACCAGGCAGGATGGGGAATTTTTATAACCTAGGCTGTTTGTGACTGCAAAACGTTACAGCAGCCAGTGCTGTGATTTCCAGCCTGTGCTCTGCAGGCTTTTGGGACTGGTGAGTCTGCAGATGGTGATTAAGAAAGACACTTTGCTGTCTAGTAGTCTACAGCTGGGAAAAATTTTTCCCCCTCATGTCCACTGGAAAATGTATAGAGATGAAAACCAGCCAAAAAGCCCTGCCATGATGAAACATCTGCTCTTCTTATCAGACTTGTGTGAAAGGTTTATTGAGTCCAAAATTTTCAACTTGCACCCTGCCCCTCCCTTTATGGAAGGCCAAAATTGGCAAAAGAAAAAGAAAAGCGAAAGAAGAAAAAGAGAAGGAGAACAGAAAGAAAAGAGAAGAAGAAAGGAAAGGAAAAGAGGAAGGGAAGTTCAGGGAAGTTCCAGGAAGGGAAGGGAAGTTCCAGGAAGTTCCGGGAAGTTCCGGGAAGTTCCGGGAAGGGAAGGGGAAAAAAAGGAAAAGGAAAAGGAAAAGGAAAAGGAAAAGGAAAAGGAAAAGGAAAAGGAAAAGGAAAGGAAAAGTTTTTATCAGATCTGAATTTTTGTACTGTCTCTGGCAGGTGGTGGGGCTGAAGTGCTCCCCCAGCCCAGGAGGACTTGCCTTTCTTCACTGTCTTTTTCTAGCAGAGTGCCATAGGGTGGTTCTTATGGAGAAATGAATATTGAAAATACTGAGTAAGATAGCTCTTACTTAAACAAGAAAAAAATGTCTATTTAAAGCAATGGAGAAAAAAAATCTACTTACCTGGGAAATAAAATTGTGTTGTTTCCTCTATACAGGCAAAATGGGACAGATAAGATTCAAAGTTCAGAAGAGGATTGAAGGGAATACTTCCCTGCTTATTGTGGATCAGGAAAAATTCAGAAAACCAAGCAGTTATGTATGGGGGGAAGAAAGAAGCTGTCAATTGTGATTTTTAAGCAAAGATGAAAGTCATAGCTCTGCAAAGAAGACAAACAATCAAAAGTGATTCATCATGGAGCTGCTGATAGAAGGGACAACAAAAAAGTCATTTGGTCTGGTGGCTTGCTGAGGAAAGATGTGCTGGAGACAGAAGTCATCACCAGGTGAGGACAGAGTGAGGCAAGCACCACTGTTTTTTTATTCAAAGCAGGGATGATAAGAAGAACATCTGAAGAAGAAGGGGGAAGACAGGACAGCAAATGATCAAAGAAGACATAGCATATACTATGTAAGAGACAAGCATGGCAGTTTCATAAGCTGATTTTACAAACCATAAATTATGGTAGTAACATTAGTTGTGAGCCTATGAACTGGGAAAAGTGGGGTTCCATACATATTACTAATAAATGCATAATCATATATTGAAACATGCAGAAACAATGTGGGTGTCTGCACAAGCTGAGAGCTAAATCTTTTTTCCCCTTTTACTTCATCTGAAAACTTGCTGTATGGATGGTACTGAGTGGTTTTTTTTCTCATTCAGTGATATTTTGCAGGAGACATTTTTATATTATGTTCTCAGGAAGGCAAAATTTGGACTTCCCCTGATCCTGCTGATGGGCAGTTTTAAAACAGAGGAGAGAAACTGTTAGCGATGATCCTCTATCAGCATGCTCTCTGCTCCAGGTGCCAGCTTTTTATAGCTTTTGATGCATCACACAGGTGGAGAGGAGAGGCCAGCTCTTGTGCACAGTCCTAGACTGTGAAATTGTTTACAATGTTAGTTACCTGGCAGAGACGTAGTAAGAACTAAAAAGCCACACTATACTGGGGTACTCCATCACTGGTTCTTGGAGAAATACATGTGTTCTTGTTCTTCTCGGTTTGACAAAAATGCTTGTGTCTTAGAAAAGTAAGCAGCAGGGTATGTATCTGGGGCAATATTCAGTATAGTAAATGCACATTTTTATTTTTATAGGAGCAAAATCATGGTCTAGTAGAAAAACTAGCATCAGGTGTGATAGTACAAGTCAGAACCATCCTCACACAGAATTTAATTGTGTTCAAGATCTGGTAAACATTTTACTTTTCAACTGTATACTTTGCACACTATTTGCATGTCATCTCTTTTTCTCTCTTTCCCTTGTTGCCTGACTTTGTGCCCTTTTGGCTTGTCCCCCCTTTTTTTTTCCTTCTTCAGCCTAGTAGTGATTCACTGGAAAAAAATTCATTTAGCCAGTGAACAGGAATTTCTGACCTATTTACAAGTGAACTTCACTGTACTTTTCATAGGTCAAAGTCAAGCCCCAAAGTACTCCCCAGACTGCCTGGTAAAGCTCTGTCATGTTCTCAATGACTTCCCCTCCAGCCCATCTGTGCTTACCTCACCCAGCCTGCTGTGTCATAGGTGCTATTCACTGCTGATCCAGAATATTTTCCCTTAAAAGAACCTATATTCTTGGGGATGGACTGTGCGTCTTCTGAAAGGTCTCTAGAAGATACTGCATTACTGGAGGAATAGTGAGAAATAATGTCATTGGAGATTCTACTCTGCTTCCCGGAGTAACACCCAGCGTAGCTCTTGGTCCTTGGGCTGTTGCTCGCTCTGCTGCGTAGCCTCCGCGTTTCCGAGAGGATCATCCCCGTATCTATGAGCAGAACAACCTCATGTTTTACTAACATTCACCACAGGATGGCAGTGCAAGATTTAAATTGTCAGTCTGTTTCAATTGTATGTGTATGTGCCTTGTGCGTGTGACAGCATAGTTAGACAGAAAATTAAAACCAGTAGTGCTTTTTTCCATTTTGAAGACAGAGATATACTAGGTTCCTTTGAAACAGAGAAGATTGTGAAAACACGGAACCAATAAGAAAACAATGCTGCTACTGCACATGAGGTGCTGCCTTATTTCAGAAATGCACCTCAGCTTTCTTTGTACGCCGACTATGCATTTAAGTAATTTACACCTCCTCCCTCAGTATAAAGTCTGTATTGCAAAGATTGTTTACATGATGTATTCTAAGTGGCTTTTGAATTTAGGGAGCTTTTGTCCTGACATTGCATCTTTGGCCTATGTGCTAAGGCCAGAGCATGTCCTGACAACAGAGCTGCGAGCAATTGTCAGAAGGTCAGTTGAGCCTTCCTCCTCTCTCTCCAGTTTCACCTTCCCATCTTCTTTTTACATGTTAAATCAGGAAATTTGTTACATCTGAAAATGTACGTGAGAAAACCAAACAGTTCTTAATTAGGTCCCCTGTCTGGCTTGCAGCTTGAGTGCCACCATGGGCAAGAGAAGGCAGCAGGGAGCCTGAGATCGTTGTTCTGCCTGCACCTCATGCCCAAGCTGTTTTATGCGATGGCAGAGTTGAAGAAAGCTCTCAGGCCTGGGCTCTGCTGGTTGTTGATGAAACTGACTTGCCATCACTGGTGTTATTTTCTGGTTTGGCCTTCACAATGAGATGCTAATGGTGTTTCTTGCTCCATGACATTTTTGTCAGGATGCAGTACAGTAAAGTCTCGTCAGGTATATATCATTGCCACAAGCAATTTGTTTTAAACAATACATCCTGCTTTGAACTGCTGCTGGCTCACACCCACACACTCAACATCTTACTGATACTTGTAATTTCCGTGCTAGTGCATTGCACTGACTGCGTGGCTAAATCTGTACAGAGACCATGCAGGTGAGCTCCAGGAGACTGAATGCCATATTGACAAGTGGCTTAATTTCACAACTACTGTGATTCTTGGTCACTAAGAACTTCACAGTTCAGCAGAAGAGTTGAAAATATGAATTTTCTATCTCAAAAACATGATGACACTCGTAATTCATAAATCCATTAGGGTGATGCTTTGAATGCTGGGGACATAATTTATGATTTGTAATTCTTATTGTTTCTTCCCTTCCACATCATCTCAGTGGGTGAGCAAGGAGGGGTGTTATGGTCTTGGTTTGAATGCAGAGGAGTGAATGCTGGGCACTCAGCTTTGAACTCTGCCACCCCTGCCCTCATCAAGTGGAAGCTTCGAGAGGCATAACCATGGGTAATGTTCACCTATTTGCTCAGGCTGCTGCTGGAGACAGATAGTTTGAGAAACAAAAGCTAAAGAGTTCTTCAAGTAGTATCTATCAGTTAGTGATGCCACTTTTTTAAAGCTTATGTACATGTGTTTAGTAGTCCCAGTAGTCCACTGACAGATAAACAAGAAGTAGAGTTCAGCAGTGCTGCTGGAGGTGTGATAAATGCTCCACATAAATGCAGCAGAGCAGTAGTTCTGTTCTCTTCCCTTCCCAATAAAGGGCAGTTTTATGTTTCAGAAGGTTTCTGGGATGACTAATATGATCTGATACAGAACCAGCCTGCACTGGAAGACATAGAGGAAAAATGTATTTCCTATAGTTAGCACCCAGCACTCTTAGCCATATCTGAGAGAAGTGCTACTCTTACACTGAGTGTTAGACTTCCGTCTATATCTGTAACATTTCTGAAACCTGGTATTTTTCTTTGCAGTGTAACTTCAGGAAAATATCCATTTTATCTGAAGAGAAGATTATTTTTCTTTTTTAATTCTTTCAGAACATACCTTTCTCTCCGTCAGTTCTAGTGATATCGCGGTAACTGAAAAGTGGACAGAAATGCCTATTTAGTATGAGATGTGGATACATTGTCTAAACTGAATTGAGAAAAAGCATCTACCTGTTCACTCAGAACTGTACAAATGTTCTGTCTTCTTTTCCAGACATATAATCTGGGTTTTCTTCTTGCACAGATAGAAACAGTAATACATAGTAAATGTGTGTGTGAAACTGGTGTAACTCTTCAAGAACAAACCTTTAGCACTGCAGCTAATATTCTCGTATGTTTCCAGATCCAGTATCGCAAACCAGGGACCCTGCAAGTTCACAACTGCAGAGACCCTGAGCATGTCACACACACACATTCCCTTAATTAAGGAATTAAACTTCGCCAAACCCCTGTGGCACAGGGATGGTGATGATCTCTATTTCCATGGCAGGCAGAGGGTGGGTCCAGCTGCAGCCTTGGTATGAGCTGTGGGCTGGTATGATGTGCTGTGTGGCAGAGGAATTCGGGGCAGAAGGGGAATGGGATGGCATCCCCATAATCGCCACTAGGATGGGAGTCCCAGTAGGCTTGTTGTCCTACGAGACCATGTAAGAGTAGTAATCTTTTCTTCAGGAGGGTTTGCAATATGAAGAGACCAGACCAGTAGCACAGCTGCAGCATGGTTATCAGGAGCACTCATCCTGTACTGATGTGTTCATCCATGTGCATGCACATGGATGTGCCACACACACAGCCACACTCTGAACACATTCCTTTGGCAGGGGCAGTTTGGGGCTGGAGAGGGGAGGGGAAGAGATGGTCAAAACCAGAACTGAAAATGTGCTAAGGGAAGAGGAATATGGGAAGAAGGAAGAAAAAGGGAGGAGGGAAGGAAACACCGAGGGCATTAAGAGACTTAAGGTACCAGCTGAGGACCTACAATGGTGGGAGAGGTTCTTAAAAGAACAACAGTAACCAAAGAGCAACAGACGAAGTGGTATTGCTTGTACACAAACACATTCTCACACGTGTCAGAATTGATAGAAAGTTGGTATTAGAAGAAGGAGGACTGGCTCGCACAGAAAAGGTCAGGATTAAGACATCTGTGGCTGTTCTGGTTACAAGAAGTCCCCAAACACCTCCTGCTCTGTATGCAGTGGAGCTGCTGTGGAAACCCTGGGGCTCTGGAGGTGCCCACAGCTGCTCTGCTAGAGCATGTCTCTGAGAGCATACTTCAGCTGAGCAGCAGGGCAGGTGGGCAGCTGGCAGGAAGGCTCTCCCTGTGTGCTGGCAAGCAAATGGGTCAAGCCGTGCTTCTGCGGGAGCTGGGCAGAGCTGAGAATAAACCCCAGATTTCCTGCGCCTCAGCTTCATCCATGAGGCTGTTGCTTCCCCACGCACTAATCTGACATTACAGAACGTATGGCGACTCAAAGCCACAAAGAAACTAAATTAGGAGAGTAGTAGGCGTATGACTTGCATGCAATGTTTCCCTTTCACTGCAAATTTCTCGTTTACTGTTATTTTTGCATTGACCCGTGTGACTGAATTCCCATAAAGTGGTCTCCCACACCTCCGGCAGTTGATAGAGCAGGAGGCAGTCACTGGGCCAATCTGTGCCTGAAAATTAGAGAGTGACAGACACAGACCAGGCATCTGAGAAAGAAACGGTGGTGGGGGAAGGGATATATGAACCACTCTGGCACAATTCAGTTGTTAGGCAAATGATTAAAGCTAAAAAGGAGGAAAAATGAACTGCTTCCCTGGTTGTATATATAAGCTGGACATTTGTAGAGAGTGAGCAAGTGGAGTGGTTATCAACAGTAAAAGAGTAATAAAAAGATAAGATCTTTGCATTCCAATTAAAAGAAAAATCATTGCAACAGGATCAGATGTTTTCCCTGGCAAAGAGTCAAAGAATTTCTCTCTAGGCGGGAGACAAATACCTACGTCTTTCCTTTTATCAAGTAGTAACCCATAGGCCTCTGTCAGGAAAAGGCAGAGAACTAGCACAGAGATTTCTATTGGAAATGGGAAAACACTTTTTTTTCCTTTTTTTTCTCTTTCTTGAAATTTGAAGAAAGATTGGACCAATGAATCAATGGCGTGGACGAAAACCAAGCTATTACGAGATTAACACCAGGGGAAACCTTTGAGCAAGATGGCTTCTCTGATGGAACTGGGTAAGAAATTAAAGAAACAAATATCAGCTTTGCTTCCCCTTCCTGCCACCTGCACATTAGCCACATGTTTGCAAAACACACCATGCAGCATGCTGATCCAATGGCAAGGCTCACTTCTGCAAGAAAGCTTTTTCTTACTGAGATTTTCAGCTCCAACCAATGAAAAACAAGTATCAGATGAAATGATCTAATGACAAATTTGCAATATTCGGTGCTGAGGTAGCATATGTACAAATGCTTGAGTCCATGGAACGAAAGTAGGTTTGCCTTTTCTGTACTGTTTTTTCAAGATTGTTCTGAAGTAGCTGGAGTTACGCCTAAGGGTTAAGCACACAATATACTGAAGACATTCAGAGGCCACATTCTGGCTTGTCTTCTCTCTGTCAGTGCCAGGCAGGTAGATAGATAATCAGGGAGAAAGTTGGTTTCACTGATTAACCTTAAGGATCCATTGTGGAGATTGCAGCTTTTTACAAAGTCAAGAAATGTCCTTGATTCAACTGCCCAGGAAGCCTGCTACCTCCTTAACCAAAATTTTAGAAATTATTTCAAAAATTGAAGTGCTTAGTTATTTACTATTGAGTATAGTTTTTAAATCTGCTTGTTGCTTGATTTTTTTCAAATCTGTTTGCAGTGGAAGACTGAGTTTTTTATTTTGTGCATGTGCAGTGTAGACCTGTGAAGAATATCTGTTTATTAATATGGAAAATGTTGACCGTAAAGAATGCCTGAAAAAATAAGGACATATACCTGAAAATATAAGGGAATGCAGTATTTCAGCCAGTATATTCAAGACGAAATAATTTGAATGTGGCACAGTAGTACCTCTTAGAAAATGTAATGCAGTGACTTGGTTTTCCTGTTCTATGAGCAAGTTTCCCATCCTGGCTGCAGCTCCCATAGTGCTGGAGGAGCCATGTTCATGCTGGGGACAGCTGTACTGCCATAGGAGGTGGGGGCTGATGGGGAGACTTCCTCAGGCAGATGGGACTTCTGGCCCAAAATGAGATACTGAAGTCACATTTATAGATCACAGTTTTGAAGTTATTGCTCCTCTGCTGAAAGATGTCAGTTTTCCAGTGGGAAATCTATTCTCCAGATTTTCTGACCAGAACTTATGTTTATCAGTCTCCTAATTCGAAAACCTGTTCTCCAGCACTTCCTTTTCTTTGACAATCCACTAATAGCTTCATTCCCTTCCCTATCATTGGCTCATCTGTCTTCTTATGTGGAAGCGTAGATCAGCTGAAACATGTATATTTCTTGTCTCCTTCCAATAGCAATTTGATTCTTTACATTAACCTTAAATTTAAACCACGTTGAGGAGAAAGGTAAGAGGCTTCTGTACCTGTCATTTGTTTCAGTATTGGGATCTAAACATAACTTCATTACATCCCCCACTTTTATGCTTTACATACATTATAGGAAATGTTTTAACAGCGTTTAGCAGGACACAATTAGCCAGTGAACAGACCTTCCTGATAAGTATTCACAGGTTCAACTCTGCATGCAGTAGGCTGAATTAATATCTACACCTATTGCATATGCTAAGTATGATGTCATGGAAGTACTTCGGTGAGTTTCTAATTCTTAGTGGATGTATATATCTATATATCTATATAGATGTATCTATCCGTACATATGCATATATCTATCTCAAGCTGTAGTTCCAGATAAAGATTCCTCATATAGGTACCCAAGTGGTATCTTACACTCATTCCTTGTGGTCAGTGAGTATGATGAATACATCCTCAGTGGCAAGATGACAGTTACTTCCTCATGCCAGGGGAATACCCAGAACAGCATTAATAGATGTCCATTGCAGGAAAATTGTCTGACCCATCGAACCTTTATTTTTTGCAGAGTAGAGAATTGCTATTTAAACATTTTTAATGTTGCATATATTTCATGAGATACATGTTTTTAAAAGTGGATTTCTAGTACTGCACAGTTTGTCTGAGTAACCTTTTCCTAGTTAACAAGAAAACACCAAGATCCATCTTAATATAGGCTAACAGATGAGCTTCTCAAGGGTACTTTCTAATGTGGGTGTTTCAAATTTAGCCATAACTTAGGAGTTGAACTTAGTTTCTTGTATTCTGGGTGACTGCCTGAGTGACCAGTCTACTGGCTAATATGGGAAGAATCTCTCATCCTTTCCTGTGAGGGGTACTCCACTTAATATCAATAATTAAATACTCATTTGAGAAGGTCTTTGAACTCTGAACTTTGCTGTGTTTCCCAACTAGTGGGCTGGAGAGTTGAGGTATCTTCTCTCTCCCTGCTCTTCCCTCTACTTCGATTTCTAGACCAGTGGTAGTTGATAATTTATATGAAATGGAACATTTCCAACAGTAAAGATGGAAAGAAACCAACCCCTTGGTAGCTATATCATCCTCCTATAAGGAGAGATTTGGGAGAAAGTGTTTGGATGCAAGAACTGTCTTTAGACAGACAAGAGTTTGGATCAAACACAGTTTTTTGATTGAGTTTAACTTAATACTTTTTGGGTTTAATCTTTATCTGTCAGCACCCTTATACTGCCCTGACTCTTCCCCATGTGGTGAATTTGGGGGAAAATGAGAGAGACTGAGCCATAAGAAAACCTATTAAAAATGTTAAAAGAAAAAAAAGCAATACTGAGATACATACTGCAACTCTGTTGACTTTACAGTGTCTTTGAAAGATGTTCCTGAATCCACTTTCTTTAGTTCATTTTAAATGTTATATTCCCCTGGTTATTTCTGTTAGCTGTGTTTCCCTAGTTTTGCTTTTAAAATACAGAATTAAATATTAAAAGGTTAAGGTTTCTTTTTTCTGCTTTCCTCCCCCCACCTCTTCTGGTCTAGCCTAAATGCCAGCAGGAGAAAATGCATTCTCAGACTTAACTCAGCTGCTAGCTCTAAATATTCTGTACTACATTAAGTACAGAAACAGATACATGGTACTCTGGAAATATGGCTTTGAGCAACAGAATTGTGATAGATCAGGAAGCTGCACTGACAATCAGCAAGAGCTCTATCCTGATGAGTAATGGGGGACATTTGTCATTGTCTTCCAACACCAAGTATTTACAGATGAACTCTACTTTCAGAACCAATTAGGCATCATATACTTTTGCACGTGGGCACATTTTCCTGAACAATATGGGAAGAACAAACTTTTGAATTAAAAAAAAAAAAAAAAAAGACAGAAGTTCAGATCAATCACACTTATTTTAATCTTGCTTTAAACGTGCTGTTTCCTTTTTTTCCCTAAATAGTTTTTTATGTGGTTGCTGAAACATCTTTGTAAGAAAAGCTACAATACTCATACAAGGAAAGTCCCTGGTGGTTTTTAAGCATCATTTTTATTAAGATTTTTTAATTTAAAAAAGGAAGATCTAATAAACACACCAGGCGTAGAAACCCCTTATCATCATGACTACTGTTTAAGTTTTATGAAGAGTAACAAAAATGGCATCTATACTATGGGTTGTCTATGGAGGTATCTAAAGTGGTTTGGGAAGGTACATTCTGTAGGAAACATTTTTATATGCAGAGAAGTTAGGTCTGAAAGTGTATTGATTAGGCAAGGAAATCAGCCATGCAGATGAGCATTTAGGTGTGTAACTTTGAATTGTTTAATGTGCACAGTTATCACAGGAAATGAAGATACACACATGCTACAACTCCAGCAAATTAATTGATTATCTGCAAGAAATATAGGCCTTTCTTTCAAATGTTTTCTCCTTCCTTTCTTCTAAATGTTTTCTCCTTGTACATCAGTTTTCTATAAATAATCTTATAATGATTAAAGCTGACAGCTCTGGAGACTTAGATTTAGTCCATGCTCAGTAGAGGTAGGTACAACATAGATAACACTATTCAATAATTTCTCTATATCACCATGTATTATTCTCAAGAATTTTTGGCAGACCCTTGGAAACAACTTTGGAAGAACTAGAAAAGAGATTTTTCCCTATGAAATGCATTCGCAGTACTGTACCAAAGCCTCCATAATATTGGGAAGGACCTCAAGATGTTGGTGATGGTAGACAAAGGCTCCGACAGAGCAGACACGCACATTAAAGGTCACAGTTACATATCTTTACAGAACGTCTAGTGTTCATTTTTTAAATTTAAATACATCTTCCAGTGGGTGGATGAATTCCGTCAAGCCATGTTTCCTTCAGACAGGACAGGAGGTCAGATTATCTAAACTATGCCAGTTGTCACTTTTTACTGTACAAATCACAACCAGGTTCACAGGTGGTAACTCTGGATGACTTTTTAAATCAGGAAGCAGGAGGCATATACGGTATTGGAGCATGTCCAGGGAAGAACAATGGAGATGGGGAAGGGCCTTGAGCACAGGTCTCATAGGGAGTGGCTGAGGGAGCTGGAGTTGTTTCGCCTGGAGAAAAGGAGGCTCACTGGGGACCTTATCACTCTCTACAATTACCTGAAAGGCGGGTGTAGCCAGGTAGGGGTTGGTCTCTTCTCCAAATAACAAGCAATAGGACAAAAGGAAATGACCTCCAATTGTGCCAGCAGAGGTTTAGATTGGATATGAGGAAAAATTTCTTCACAGAAAAGGTTGTCAAGCATTGGCACAGCCTTCCCAGGCAAGTGGTGGAATAGCTGCCACTGGAACTGTTCAAAGAATGTGCAGGTGTGAAGCTTAGGGACATGGTTTAGTGGGGTACCTGGCAGTGCTGAGTTAATGTTTGGGCTCAATGGTCTTAAAGGTCTTTTCAAGCCTAAACCATTCCATAATTCTATGAATTCCCATAGGTGTGTGAACAAAACTGTGTGTGTCTTGTGGGCTTCTTTGTTACCAGATCACAGTCTAGCAGAGAAAAACTAATGACTGGAATAACTTTGAGACCCAACTTTCAATAGATGTAATACCATATCTATTACATAGTTTTTGATGACTATGAGCTATTGATGACCCGACTGCATCAATTAGCCAGGCAGTGCAGGATAAGTTCCTCTCTGTAGTGTTCTGCCACTTGCTTGGTACCCAGCAGTGGGCATCAAGCAGCTGAAGTCAATCAAGCAGTTGAAGTCAATCAGAAGAATCTGAGGAATAGCTAAAACATTTCTAAAGGCTGTCACCTGTATTATGGCATCCATCCTGTTGCAACTGGTTTGATGAAAGGGGGTTTCCAGGGTTCCAAAGCGTTGTCTTTGTCTTCCTTCCCCTATCTACCAACTGAATATGGGAACAAATTTAATGTATGGTCAGAAATGACTTCTTTCAACCAGAAAATGTTGGAAGATACAGCCTTTACATCTCATTACAGGAGTTCACATCTAGCATTACTGTAAATCATGGAATCATGGAGTCATGGAATCACAGTATGCTTTGGGTTGGAAGGGTCCTTTGACATCATTTAGTTCCAACCCCCTGCCACGATCAGGGATGCCACCCACTAGATCAGGTTTCTCAGGGCCCCATCCAACCTGGCCTTGAACACTTGCAGAGATCGGGCATCCACAACTTCTCCAGGCAACCAGTAGACTGCTGTAGTGCCCTGCACGTGGGGTTGCGGAGTGTGGGCTGTGCGGGAGTTGCAGAGTGCGGGCTGTGCCTAGCATGGCAGGATGACAGCATGCAGTGCTCTGGCTGTGGATCAGCAGTGCCACACTGCTTGGAAAGCTGTGCTCACTACTTGCCTCTGATAGGGCTGACAGCAAACGCAGAACCATTGTAGCATGCAAAACTGAAAAAGTGTCAGGCAAATCTGTAGTGTTGCTTGTTGACCTACCCCTTATTGTGGTGATTAAGATCAGATGAGTTGAAAGAAGAGTTAACACTGGCATGGTGTCATCCTGAGAAGATGGGTGTTGACTTCCAGTGATTTTTAACTGTTTCCACATACACATGAAAATTTTCCACATACATATTCTAGCAGCCCACATTCCTTTCTCCTGCCTTGGGAACTGCTTGGAGCTAGTGACCAAGTGTGTGTGGTTGCTAGGTGTTTACTTTAAGCACATTCGGGTACTCTGGAAAGGTTATATCTACCTAGATGGACAGGATAAATTTATGATTGTTCTGCTTACTGGACAAGGCTGGATTTTTTCCCTTTAAACTCTTGTTCTTAATTCTATTTGAGCTAAGCACTCAGAGGCCTTAAGGCAGGAATCCCTTCTTTACTAACTTGTAATTAGCCCTGATTGTTCCTTTTCATGTCTGTTACGAGCAGGAAGTACAGAAGCTCAAAACACATATTGCTATGTGATGACTATTCAGTGTCTTTCCAATCCTGGGGAAAAAGCACAGTCTCCTCATAGGACAGCTCATTCAAATATACAGTGTTATGCCACCAGAGGAAGTACTCTTACTTATTATTAAAAGGCAGCTATGAGGCTGTGTAGGTATTAATTTCATATTCCCCATAATTACTAAGTGCTTGCTTCTGCTTGTGAAAAAGGTAGTGAGTCACCTTCCAAACCTTCCTCTTCCTGTCACTTAGGCCCTGTGCTACATCACCCTCAGTTCAACAAGAGAAAAATCACCAGGCAAAGCTGACTTTCAGGAGTGACTTTTTAGGCTTCTTTTAAAATGGAGCTGTGAAATGAAATCATAGTGTTTTGTTTTCTCGAGTTTCCCCCAGTCCATTCTCAGTGGCCTCCTTCAGTGTGCAAATTAAGTGTGGCTCTTGTGGTTCAGCCTCTTTTCAGCATGGCTGTAGTTAGCAGTTGGCTGAACACCTAGCACTGTCACTTTGTTTCATATCTTTGCTATCAGTAAATGACAATTATAAACCAGCTTTTTTAGCTTGTTCTTCAGGTGCTTGTCCGAGGTTGGAAAACTAATATTTGAATCAGTTAAGATTTTTTTTCTAAATTAGCATCCGTAAAAAGACCCCAATTCCCAAAACCTCGGCCACAGAACACAAAGCTTCTGAGCCTGGCTATCCCACCTCACATTCTCTGGTAAAGGAGGGCACTTCATTAGGACAGAGGCACGAGCTGATCTATCAACATATGGCAGCAACAAGAGGTGCAGGTTACTTCATGTGCATTGGGCAGAGTCTTCATGACAAGTGAATCTCCTAAAGCATTTCTAGGGTCACAAACATTTTACAGTTAATAAATTTTTGAAGGGTGAATGGAGCAAGTATCATCATCTCATATGGCCTCAGCCACAGTTTTCATCTTTTCTCTATGTTGGACCGTGTCGCTGGAGCTGAAGTGTTTGTTCAGACTGCTGAGACTTTATCTGTAGCACTTAAAGACTACAGGCATCTGTAGAAGAGGCAGGAATGCTCAGCTGCTGCCTCTGTGCCATCACAACCTTAAACATTAAAGTTCCAGACTTCAAGTTCTCCCATGTATAAGTAGCCCTTGGACTGGGAGAGCAGTTTCAGTGGGGTATATGCTAACCATATGCTAACCATGTGCTTAGCTAGCTTCACAAGGCAAAGACCCCTTCTCTGTGCAGTGGAACTGGATGTGCACCACCAACGAAGCTGGTGCAGTTTAAGTCGGTCTCTCCTCTCTGCGACACCGATTTCTTACTGCTCCTTATCTGAGTATCATCACTGGCAATACGAGGGCTCTGTGTCTGCTTCTGTGCAAAAGAGAAAACCATCAAGGCTGAACAGGATCATACCAGTAATAATTTCCAGACAGTGCTTTCCAGTGACATAACTCGCCCTCTGGATCATCAAAGTTACCTGAAGAGGTTAGATTAAAAGAATAAAATAAAAACACAAGAAAGGCAGCATCAGCATTAAGGGGATTTGTTAAATTGCGATTGTGGAAATAATGGAAGCGTTAATTCATTGAACTGATGAACAAAGGGAAACACAACAGATTGCCTGACTCTTCTACTCTACATAATTCTCCTCTGCACAAGGTACTCTTTCTCTGAGGTATCTGTGGAGTCTGGGAAGGGGAAATGTTCAACTTGCTCTTCCTTTAAGTCCTAGTAGAGCTAGATAAGAGATTTTGTAAAGAAAAAGAAAAGAAAGCAACGCCCACACCTCATTTAAGCACTCCAACAATGGTAGGAAATGGAGATGCCTGTTCTAGAGTGTTAATATCTCATATTTCTTTCCCCCAGCTTCCCCACACAGAATAGGCGCAGACCATGCTCCTGTTGGAGCCCCTCCTGCCACCTTTAGCCTGGAGAAGCCTGGTCCTATGACACAGGGCAGCACCAGGGCTTTTCTCCTGGGCCTATCTGCACAGACTGACCTGCTGCCTCTCTCCCATTTTTCTCAACATCAGCAAACAAACTGCTCTCTCTTCTCCTTTGTCTTCTTCGTGTTTTTCCAATATTCTTGGTTTCGCTGTTCCAGACAGTACTTAATATAGTGAAATTTCAGAGTGGATGAGGATAGCAGTTCTTTATTATGTCTTTCTGAGTGTTCTTGCACTGAAAAAGTGTACCTCATTTGCGAGTGTTGGTGTAAGAAACATGAATGCAATTTCCTGAAGTTTTGCATGAGACGTATGGGAGCAACAACATACCTTTCATATCCTGCCAACTTGATTTCATTAGGTCTTGGAGAATGTTGACCCCAGGGACAGTTGATAGCCAACTTGTTATTTTGTATAGCTGATAGTTTTTATGTGACCTCTACATGGGCAGGTCTTACTGTATTTATACAGTGTGTATGTATATATACATATATATATTTTATGTGTGTGTGCCTCTCCCTCTGCCCATGGCCTATATGTTGAATCCTTCATAAAGGCAAATGATATACCACATCCTTCCTTTGAAGACAGTCGGTTCTGTACCAGCTGTCCAGCAGAGTAAAAAGACTAATTCCTAATTGAATTACTTCTCACTTAGTCGGTATAATAAATTTGACCAGGACTCTTCCCCTTCACCCCATATCAGAAAACATAAATTACTGGATACTAGGTACAAAAAGCAGCTGCTAGCATGCTTAGAAGGAATGACAAAGATTAAAATTATAAGTGCTATTTAATGTGTCTCCCATTGTCCTTTCCCCAAATCCTCAAAGCTTTACCATTTATAGAACATGATTTTTTATAGCATCCTTGTTAGGCAGTGGGGGAGACAAACATTATTATCCTTATATTACAGAATGAATGAAGTGAGGCAGACAGGTCTCTGAGGATATGTCTATACTAATCATCCTATTAATACAGACATAGAATAATTAGTATACAATAATTCTATATTAATATAAAATGATAATAAAAGGGGCTATTTTCAACTCCCTGACACCAGCATGACTGATGCAACATATTTTGTGTCCATGTGATTGTGAAATACTTCAGTCAAAATAGGTTGGCCACTTTCAAATTGCCTACCAGGAAGGATTCATAATCCGTGTTTATACCAGAAAAAAAACGTCTGCAAGTCTAGGAGAGTGTTAGCTTGCTCAGGTCAAAATGTGCTACAAATAATTTCTCAGTGCGCTCTGGCCCAAGGTTTGTGAGTACAGACCTAACCAAAGGATTTTACCTAGTGCCTTGCAACAGCTATATTGCTGTACGTAATTTTGGCATAATCTTTTGCTTCTGTGAAATCTGACTTTTGCCTCTGCCTCTGTTGCTCTCCTCCTCTTCCAGCCCGGCTAGGGTGTGTTGCCACTGGGGGGCAGGTTTCCAGAGCAAACAAGCATGCTTCTTTCCCACAGGCTTACTTCTAACAGGGCAGAGAGCCTTGGCAACAATTTGGCATTTTGCAGATGTTTCTACCAACATTTAAGTTATGATCAACTGGACTTCCTGTGTTAGGACTGGATTCTGTCACCTGTACAGTCTTGAAGCAGCACCTGTATGCAATCATCTGTTGAAAGCAATAAGGCAAGATACTGCTCATTGTTAGGAGGGGTAGGAGATTGTAGCCATAAAGTGTTATGTTATAGAGGAAAATAAAACCACAGGCAAAATTCAATACAAAGCAAAAGTGACACACCACAGTTCTGCTACTGTCTCTATCAAAGTCTCAGTTTTGGGTAAGTGGAAACTGGTGCAACCCTGTATTGAATGCGTAGGAACCCTACAACATTGAATTATAAGGGAGCTTAATATCTTTCATTACAAAAAGTATGTGCAATTTGGACGAAAATTATCTCTGGCTCAGTTCTATCCAATGCATTAAAATCCCTTGGTTTATTAATTAGTCCCAGACCTAAATATTTTTCCACCATTCTGTCTACCACTATTGGAGCAGCAAGATTTTCATTAATTTTTATGCAACACAGCAAATTACTTCCTAGAATTTAAATCCTCATTTATCTTGTAAAAGTCAGGGCCTTTGAAGAATATGTGAGTTGAGCCAACATTAGTGGGACATTATGTTCCAAAAAAGCTGCATGTCATCTAAGGTACCCCTTTCTATACACAACTCATCTACTACTGTGGGCAACATACAAGTCTGCATGCATGTTAGATGCATGTTACAACATGCAACAAGTCTGTTAGCATAATATATTATTTTCTGAGTGTCTGTTCTAACTGGCTGGAACAATAGCAGCAATCTGCAATCAAGACCCAAAAAAATTCTCTCTGCATCCATCCTGCAGACAGGAGAGATGAAACAGAACATTCACTACCAGTCCAGGGCAGAGATCAGAATGGATGGTGTAAAGGTACATGCAGGCAGTCAGAGCAAACTCCTAGCAGTTGGAGAAAAATGAAATGCTACTCATTCCATCCCCAGAATACCTAACATCAAATCACTTTGATGCACTTAGCAGCTGTAGCTCACACATGCTGCAGTTCAGAAGGTGCATGCGCATTTTAATTTCCATTCCACGATTTGTGATCTACCTGGAATAACAAAAAGTTCCTCTAAATGGAACTTGCTATGCTTTTTCACAGTCTTGTCACCTCAAGATTAGCCTCCTGTAATATTCTTTCCTTTTGGCTGTTGCTTGAGATCATTCAGAGCCTGAAGGAAGTCAGGAAAGCAGCAGTCACATATTAATCGGATCTTAAATTTGCAGCATGTCACACCAGCGTGCTCTGAGCTGCCTTGGCTGCCAGCAGGATTCAAGGTATTGGTGCTGACCTTTAAAACTCTGGATGCAGGCTCTTTCCTCCAAGCACACTACTAGACAGCCATCAATGGAGGCATTTGAGAGGCAGCTCTGCTTGATAGCAAGGACTGCCAGCAGGGCAACGTTTGCCAAAGCCACCTTGGCTCTTCAACTCACTGCACTAAACTGCCAGACATGCTGCTTGAGCTCATTTTTTTTTTACTTTTAAGAATTTAGAAAAAGATCGTCTAAGGGATGGATTGTCTTTTCTCTTTTATGAGCTGATCCCAAGGGGTAGTGTGGATGTACCTTATAAATAACCCTGAAATAGATTAAAATGCACTTGCAGTTAGCACCTGAGATGCAGGCCTACTGTACTTGCAGGCTTGACATAGCCATCTAAGCGGAACCTCTGTTTTACCTTACAAAGTACTAAAGAGCAAATCTAATTACTGTGCTTCAATGAGAAATGTCTGTATCACGTCAATGGGACACAAGAGACAGGCGTTGAGTGCTGGTTCCAAACCTGGCCCATGGAAAAACAGGACCTAAGCTAGTTAACGTAAAGTCCAGCTATAGCACAGTGTTTTCTCTTGGGTGCTAGAAACAGCTGAACATTCAAGCATCTGTATGTTGGCAGTAAATGAATTGTGTAAGTGACCCTGGCTATAACACTGGATTCTACCATCCACACTGCTAATAGAAAATGCACTGATGCATATTAGTGAAGGAGAGTCCTGAATATGAAGTAGCAGTAGAGTTAGAAGCAATCCTCAGGCCGTTGTACAAGGCAGGAACTGATAGCAATAATGAAGGCTTCTGCTCCCTTAAAGGGGCTTGTCTTAAGTGACAAGTGAAGTGCAGTGGCAGCCGCGTGCCAAAGCACGCACAGGGACTGACTTACGGTGATGCAGCCGTAACAAAATCCCATTTGTAATGAAGCAGAATTGAAGTGTGAAATTATTTCATAAGCTCTTTGGATGGTTTGGAGGAGATGGTTCCCATCATCTCAGGCTGTCTTTTGTGAAGGCTCAAGAAGTATGCGGCTCCTGTTCTGCCCTAAGCGACCATCATGGCTGTGAAAAAGTAATCATGGATTCTCTCTACAGGGGACTCACTGCTGTTCTTTGCAGTGCTCTGAGGCTTCGTGAAGGTGCTGTCATTTGATAACTTTTGTGCCTCTTACCCATTCATAGAAGCACACATTGCTATGTTTAAGACAAAATTTAAAACACTAGAATGGATTAATAATTTTCAAAATTCTTGCTCTGTAAGTAATTTTGCATTGCCACGTGAGTATGCATTCATTAAGCTGTACTTTTTAGAGAGAGTGGATAAGTATGATATTTGAAACACACAGAGGTAGTTTTTTCAATGACTATCCACTATTAGAAGTTTTGTCATTCTAAGCAAATTGGTGGCAGTGACACTGGTGCTTTGCAGATCTCCTTCTACTTTGCTATATTGATCTACTTAATATTTTTCCATAGTATACATACCCAGCCTTAAAGACTGTGTGTAAATAGTATCTCTATTTCAGAAAATAATAAGCAGGAATCAGTGACTGCATCCCCTGGTCCTTAGTGCTCCTCCGAATGGCTTTCCTATTCACAGTTATCACTATGTCAAAAGTAAAAGCAACATTACCGCAGCTTTTACTGTCTTATCTGGTTGCCCTATGGGATTATTCAAGCAGGTAAGGAATGCAGCAGCAAGTCCAAAACCTAGGTCTTTCTGATAGAAAAGAACAAAAAAATAAAAAAAAAAAAAAGTTCTGTGTGACTGCTGGGAACTCACACCACTCAGCACCTTGCAGGATTAGGTCTTGTGATAGAGAGTGCTTCTACAGTAAGAGGAATTTGTGTGAGAACCCCCCACCTACACATCTCAAACCTGATCGAGAGAGGAAAACACATCTGTCAAACAGTGAAGTGTTTTAATGCAAACAGAACAAAGTTCTCTATTTGCAGATGGAATCACTACTCAGCTATGGGCAAAATTGTGAAATTTCTCAGTTCTAGAATGCAGCCTAATTTTTTACAGAGATGTTTCCCTATTTTTGTAGCTATGGAAACAGGCTTTTGTTTCTTTAGAAATAAGCCAAGAATTAGGGGCCACAAAATATTCTGTTTTATTACAAAACCACCAAAACGTGATTTCTCACCAGTTTAACTGGCAGCAAGAATATTTCACACAGCAGTACCATGTACTGATGCTCTCCTGGGGAAGCTCAGCAGCAGTAACTTTGGCTGAGAGTTAGGGTTATTTTTGGAAGCTTCAGAAGTATCCAGGGAAAGTACTTTTCACTTTTATTCATATAAACAGTATCTCTATTTATTAAAAAAGTGAGAAATGGCTTCTCCTCAACTTCAAATGGCTTTGACAATAAAATTCTGCTTATATCAAGGTCTTGGGAGACACATGAAGCTTTGTGACAAATGGGGTGTTTGGATGATGAAGAGATGACTTGAAGACTCAGGAAGAGATGCTTCAGACTCCTGCCCCTGGAGCACAGTGAAATAAAGGTGAGTGCACTTAGATCCCAGCTCTGTGTCGCCTACCCGTTTAATTTCTCAAGGCTGCGTGGGGATGGACTATGATGAACTATACAGTCTTTTCCATCTTAAATTACTAAAAGGCTAAGTAAGTAATTCCTGCTGTGAAAAGAAGGAAAAAAACCCCTATGTAAATGTTTAGGTTCCTAAGTACAGGCTTAAATCTTATTGAAGTCCATAGAATTTAAAGTGCTTAAGTGTTTTGCTGAATAGGGATATGTTGCTGAATCATGGCCAAGACTTTTTAAGCTGATGTACTGTTACCCATGAAATTGCTAATATGCTCAATATCAACCCTGTATTTAAATGCATTGTTAAAGGGGAATAGACTTTTTCAGGGCTTGTGGTTCATCCTCTGAAAGAGCATCTGGCTGAATCAAGGATTCAGAATAAAGTCAATGAGTGAAAATACTAGAAAACATAAAGCCTAACCAGAGCAGGAAATTGTGGAATGAGCCAGGGCAAGAGTTTTCTAGACAACTATGCTGCTATTACAACTTCAAAGTTCAGTACTCTCTGCTGTGGTGTTACCACTCATTCTGAAATTTGCTTTCCATTGAACAGAAAGCAAGATTGGGAGTTTTACTGGAAGTGTATCGTCTTCATTAGTATAGACTGCCTGATTTCCATCCCTTTGTGTCCATTACCTAAAGATGTTCCCAAATGTTTCCATTTACAGCAAGCGAAATCTCATGGTATGAACAGGAAATATAGTAGATTAACACTGTCTGTCACTGCATATTAATTTCCAGTACCCTTGTCTAACTTTCTTTTTCTGTCTTCTACCATTTCTGCAATAAACTCTCTGATCTACCAACATGTCAAACCTGCAATGCAATCAGATGCTCTTGCTGCAAGCTGTGGTTTGGTGTATTTGTTTGCAGTTAAGCACGCATACTCTGAGACAATTTACTGGTTATGGCTGGGGTGATCAGCTGAGATGAGATTAAACCAAAATTTCTGAACACATCATTAATGAAAACATCAATGAAGCTTCAGACATCAAACATGAGCTTGAACACATTGCCTCTAAATGTCAAAAAAGACCAGGCTTGAAGTCAAACATTGTAACCTAGGGCTGTTCAAGAGAAAACCTGCAATGAGGTGTTGTGTCTGTCACTCCTTATCAGAAGCACCAGTCTCAGCTGTGTGGCAGTACATTTTCCCATTCTGTGAGGTGATGTGCTATTTTTTGCCCTCAATTTCTCTCCTTTTTGGCATTGATGACTTTCTGGAGGTGAGACCTCACAAAAAGTTGTTGAGAGTTGATTTCTGAATCCAGGCCATTCAGAGAGCAAACTCACATGTTAAAGCACTAAGAAAATAACATGCATTAGGTGTGCTGGGGGGGTGTTGCTGCCACCAGCCACCCTCTCCCACCGAGCGTCACTGCCACCAGGGTCCCCACTTGCCCCCCAGCCTGGAGTGGCCACTGCACCCATGCCTGGCTCCTTGACGAGATATGCTTTTGAAAAAGAGCTATGGGAAAAATTCCCCACTTCAAATGACCGCAAGCTGCTGCCCATGGAGTGAAAACAAGAGGCTCCATCCAATCTCTCTTTTCACTGCACACTTCTCTGCTCTGGAGTACTTTTTGTTGCTCTTTCAGTAGCTTTCCTTTGCCAACAAATAACAGGCATTAAGGATAGAAAAACAATAAAATTACATGAGGAGAGAGCAACAATCAGTACAGAAAGATAAACATCAGCAATAAACACTTGCAGCTGCCAGCCCTACGACATATATAAATGACAGAGGGGTGCATGTGAGGGAAGGGAACAGAAGTGGTGTGTACTGATCTAGGAAGGGATGGTGCAAAGGCTCCTGGCAGAAGCTTGGGAAAGCCCACGGGGTTCAAGAATGCTGGAACCACAAATAGCCTACACACAAGAGCTGACTGTGCCCAGATGCCACATCACTGTGAGTCTCTTGGGCTTCTTGGAGTTGAAAATTGAGCTTTAGGGTTAATGTGGTGTGTCAAATGTCCAGGAAGGAAAAGTGGCACAAATGCCATAAAGCTGACCGTCTGAGGGCAAAAGAGAAAAAAAAGATTTTTTTTTTTCTCCTCTCTATGATATTGTAGTCTACAAATAGAATAAAATGCTTCATGTTTATGAGGAAAGAGGAGCTTTGCTATGTCCTCGCTAGAGATATTTCTCACTGTTTAGTATTCACTTCTAGATGGCAGATCTTAGCTTTGTCATTCTTCTCCCAGTGTCAATACTGTTCTGCCCAAATCTCAAGCTGCTATTATTTTGAGAAGGAAGATTTTGAATCTAGTTAAAAGAATAACGCTTCTTGCAACAGATTGATTGGAGGAGAAAAGAGCTTGCTGTTTGGTGCTGTTTTGAAGTCTGGGTGGTGCAGCAGACAAGGAACGTGATGGGCTGAATGCAGGTGACATGGTGAGGAGCACATGCTGAATTCAGTTTGCTCTAGCTGCTCTGTAGCTGGCAGCTCAGATGGCCCTTGAAGCCAGAAACAGAATTTCTGGGCCAGCTCTCTGTTTTTCATTTCTTTGTTTGGTGTTTTTTGGCTTTTTTTTTTTCTTTTCATCTTGTTTTACCTGTTGATGCTAACACACAGTTTCACAGCTGTGGACGGTTTCAGCTTAACTTTTTATGTGTGAGAAGTGGTGGCTGGCAACAGAGTACAAAACCCCTACAACAACTGCCCTCTGAAGTAAAAGTTTGATGTTTTAACTGCTTCCCTGCTGTTAAAACTGATGGGCACACAGCTTAATAGCACTCTCCCTTGCTTTGGTCCAGAGTTACAGCCCAGACAGTACCATTTTGCAACGGACAAAGATAATTTTGGAATTATTAGTTTATTTAAGGGATTAAGGGAAGTAGCTAGTACAATGAAGAGGGGTTTGACTTGGTGTCCAAGGATCTCCTTTCCAGACAGATACAGGCCCACTGTCAGTGCTGAACAGGTCAGTTGTGCTCAGCTGTGAGGACCACTGCAGATGGAAGGGCAGACATGGAGATCCTGTTGTCCTCAAACTCTCGAAATAGATAAGTCCTATTTTCCCAGCATCTGGAAACTCAGAGGGAAAACGGAACCATCATCCATATGACAGGAGATTTGTCATGCACAGACTTAAGGTACAACTTTCATGGAACAACAGGAGGATTTAATCTGATTCAAGGCATCACGTGCTATGGAAAAGCATTATAGCTTGTCCAAGACAGAGCAGTCCGTCTTTAGCTCAAATAGTTGCTTTGATAAAAAGGCATGGATACAAAACCATGGAACAAATCCTGCCATCTACTTTAAAGGAATGCTAATATGGAATGGAAAAAGTAACTCCTGATGAAATTCAAGGACTGTTGTAATGAGGAAATATTTTCGTCTTTGAGCAAATAGAAATGGTGCTTTTCAGTGCTTGAGACAGACCCAACTAAGCTTGCACAGCAGAAAACTGGATAGCAGTTTTAAAATACTTCAAGCACATTATCATTGTTGGCTATAGAAGTCCTTTAAATGTGTTTCTATATCCCTGAAATGAGGCTTTATCAATTTTTTTTCAATCTGATATCTCAGAGATGTGACTTTTTAAGGGTCACACTACAGATTAGTGGCAAAGACAGACAGTAGAAACAGCATCCCAGTTCACTTAGGTGGCGTAAACCACCTTTCCTATTCATTTTTTTGTGATCTTACAGGCCCCTAGCTAGTGCATTTTGCCCATTTTTCTCCAACATTATACTAAGCACTGAGGGACAAAACCAGAAGTTACTTCACATACTGATTTGTCTCTTTAAACTGGAAGTTGTTTTAGTTAACTCTTTGGAGTGTCTGTTGTTTGGGTCCTTTTTTGCCTATTGACAAGGTTTTTCAACTAATCCAGTGTCTCAGTTTTAGCAGAAACCAGTGGTAAAAGCAATACTGATGTTAAATGGAGTGTTATAGACTACAGGATGCAGTTCTATTCCTGCATGAAAAACTGCCAGTCACTTAATCTCTCTGTGAGTGTCTGGTGTAGCACAGCAACACCTGAACTAGCTTTAAATTAGCTGAGTGTGACAGCATTAGCACATGCACTGCAGCAGCACAAGGCTCAGCACTGGCTGGGAAGCTTATGTTCGGTATGGAGTGGAGCCCTCAATACTTGTGGTGAAAGCATACAATTAATATCTCTGTTTTATAAAACACTGTCCTTAAAATCTCATTATACTTGGTATGGCTAGATAAAACTGGATGCATATCACGTGCACTTCCTTTTTGAGTCTGGAAATGGAGAAGTTAGTACAGTAAAAAACTGGCCAAGGAACTGATGGTCTGATGCTTCAGAAAGCCAGCACACACTGCCTTACCCTTCCTTTCAGGTCATAATTAGTACAAGACTCTAGGACAAGCCATTGCTGGGTAATGTATACATGAGGAAGTAGGAAATATTCAGCTCTGCCTCATCATTTGCTGTGCACCTGTGTTGAGTGTCACTCAGCTTAACCATATAGAGCCCAGCCTGGAGTACTTTATTGCCAGGCATCGAATTGACCATGCACAAGGAATCTAATTAAACTTCTCAAACTTCAGATTGACATTCATTTTGACACTTCTTGGCTGCATTTTGCTGTTTGTTTTCTTCTTTAGAAAGAGGCAAGATGCCCATAAGTAGGCATAATTCACCTTCAACAATCATGAAATGAACACCAGGTTTATCAACCACCTCAAGAAGAAAGACCAAGAGTAGCCCGTATTTGATAGTCTGCTTGCACACTCTAGTGTGTCTTTTATGGATGAATCATGAAATTTAAGTCTGGCCAGTTGTCAACAGACCATCTGTAAACAAGTTACAACAGTTTCAATTTTCCCAAGTGAAGTTTTTAATAAATGCTTCCTCCTCCCAGTGAAAAAGTAAATAAACTAACTGAGTTTACAATCGACATCTTTTAGAAACACAGACCGTAAAAGAGAATTACATTTTTTTAGATACACTTTTTGCCACTGGGACAAAAGGCAGAATCTCTGTCTTTCACTCTCTCTCTGACAAAATGCCCTGTTTAAATGCTGTTGAGATACATGATACAACAAAGTTGTTTTATCCCCATCAGGGAAAACTCTTATCTGTACTGGAGGTCATAACCACTCCTTGAAAGGAAAATAAGCACTATGTTTCCAAGCTGTGAGAAAACACATCTAATAATTTTTTAGTAGCTCATCAGGATAGTTAAATACTGAAGTGATAATGAAATGATCTCATAACTTTTTGCTCTTGGGCTGTGACAGGCCAGTCAACAAAATTAAATAGTTCTACAATCACAAGGGAAACAATTCCTGCATTGTACTAACTGGAAAGAAGCACTATTATTAACTGTTCACAAAAGCTGCAGTTCTACAGCAAGTATCTCCAGCTGTAATGCTTTCCAGCAGAAGACACAGCTGTGGTGAGTCCCTCTCTCTGGCTTTCTAGGTGGTCTTTCCTTTAGGTCTAATGATAGGCCTGTCAAAGTGATTTATGGCACTTATCCATGCCTCCGTGTTTTCCTCCTCAGCTTTGGGTCAGCTCTGGTCTCCAGCGCTCTGTGGTTGTTCCTAACACATATTCAGTAATCGCACAGACCAAGACTTCATTTTCCTACGTTTGTGTTTTCTTTCATTCTGCCTGTCTTACAGTTTTCAGTAACACTCATCACCACAGGACACTACTTCCATATTTCATCCATCAGTAAAGCTTGCGTTAATCATGTGCCACTAGCAGCCCTCTCTGCTGGCTCATGTTTACATGCATGCACACAAACTCAAACTAAAAATGTATCATTGCGTTACTGCTAGTTCTGGATCCTGGTGGCCCCTGTGCTTGATCCACTTCCCATTGAAATCATTAGGAAGTTTACCATAAATGTTAACAGGAAGTTTAATAAGCCCACTTTAGCTAATGTGGGCATGGACTGAGTTCTGCTATATGGTGCACAGACGGAAATAAGCTATCGTATAAAGACCACTTCCATGCTTCTCCTTGCATGCGCTTGCACAACATGAAGGGCTGGTTACCGATTTCTGAGAGAAAAACAGCCTGAGCAGGGCTGTGGCAGGAAGAAATTCTCTGCTCCACATTCCTGGGGCACTTTGGTCACTTCACAATAGCGTAAGCAAAATTCCTCCAGGACTTGGATTGCACATCCCTCCAGAATGTGGGAGCAGCAGCAAGTAAAACGCATGACAGAGCCCATAGCCTAGGACTCCTTCCTATGATAATCTTCTCTTACACTTGGCTCACTAATAATGAATCACAGATCACTTGCTGCATAGATGCCAAACAGGGCACCACCCATTCCTTTTTTATTTAGCAACAGTTTCTGAACAATGCTGCTTTATCTGATCATAGTTCTCAAAACCAAAACATCTCTGAGATAGATATTTTTTATAGGAACAGTAAAATATTAGAGGTCTGTGTAGGGTAGTCTAAAGCATTTACATTGAAAAATGTATAAAATTCTGAATTCAAGTGAAGGAACAGGCAGATAAAAGGAATTCAGACCACTGTGTTAGTTTTAATTAAATGGGAAGAAAAAAGGGCTGCTGTGTTTTACAGACAGACTAAATCTCTACAGCTTCTCTGAAGATAAAAATTCATCTCAGGTCAACGTGAGTTTTGCCCTAATTGCAGAATCATGCTGATATTTACATTTCTTTGGACATCTGAGACTGTATTTCATGATTAAATAAAATTCCAGTGAGTGGGAGCTCTGTCCAAATAGGAAGCTTCCTGGCCTCAGTGGTTACCCAAAGTGTCATTTCTCCCCATCATTTTAGAAGAATATTCCTTTTGGAAAACAGCAGCCATGAAAAGAAGCAAGCAAGCAAACAAAGAAACTGTTAAAACAGATGGGAATACAACTGTCATGGTGCTTCATCCAAGAAGTTTCACCACCACCTGAGAGCCATGCTCTGAAAGAAATGATATTGAAGCAGCCAGTCGAGAGCAAAGTGCAACACAGAACAATTTATGAGCTAAAAATTTGCAGGAAGTGTCTAAGATTTGTTTCATATTTTAACTTGGGCTGTAGGAGAGATAGCAGGAAGTTTAATTAATTTGCAACAGGAGAAAAGTAAAGAACCTAGAAGATACTGTATTTTCTGAAAATTCTGAGATGTAGTAAGAGACAAGGAACAAACCAAGGTGAGACACCTCATGCTGTGGTGATAGGGGTAATTGTAGCTGACTGAGGCAGCTTAATGTTGATTTGTGAACACAAGGCTGACAGGGTTTTTCTCTTAGTCTGCACTTGACTGGCAATGGACAAGAAACCTTTTCACTGAGCAATCCTACTTCAGTTTGCACCTTTTCCTTATTTAATTCTATTCTTGCCCTAACGACGGGAACTGTAAATCCATCCCTCCTATGAGATTAGTTGTCTTCATATAGATATGAAACAAGAGACTCCATCTCATCCCAACACTTTCTGCATCTCATAATAAATATCTTCTGGCTGGACCCAGGAAGGAAGAAACTCAGGGAAGTAGGAGGTTCCTCTGTGCAGGAGCAGGCAAGTGTGAACCCGAGGGCTGACAGCTGGAGGAACATTATAAGAGGCTCTAAGTTTTTTGGTAGACTTGCACAGGTGGCATACTAAGTCCTGAGGCCTAACACCAGTTTTCTTTCATCAAGGGGAAGTAAGCGAGAGCAGTTGCTCTCAGGTAAGGGTAGCAGACTAAAAAATCAAAGACATTTATTTCAGAATTTCCATATGGTTTTCTCTTCGGGAGGTGCAACAGGTTTGGAGGTTCCAAAGGTGTGACCTTGGTGAAATAATGTGCTTGAGCATTGTGGTGAACCTCTGTTTACTAACTTTTGCTAGTGTTTTGGAGCTGAGACTGTGTCCTGGCACTGGTAGGATGAAAGGCTTCTGCAGGATGGCAGGAAGCAGCACAACATATCCTCTCCCTACCAGAGTAACAGCATCATCTTGGTTTATGGAAGTATTCTTGCAGCTGATAATACCAGTTATCCAGCTCAGATGTTGACCTTGAACGTCAGGAACGACAAATTGCTCCCCTGGTCCTGTGATCAGGGCTTTGGCTCAGTTCCTTCTGAAAACAACTCCAGAGAGACACAAACTGAATAACCCTGCTGGGCTAAGTAGTACTTGGCTACCAAGAAGGCATAAAGTTTAAACTGTGATGGACTGCAAAATAACAATACTTGACTTCAGACTTTATGTCCCTGCCTTTTGGAAATATACTTCAGTTAAATAATAATTCTTTGGTTGGGAGAGCTCATATGATTTAAAAAACTATCAAAATACAAGTGACATCCAGCTGTTTCAGATAGTGACAGACTACAGTGGCAGAATACAGGATTTCCAATGTTAAAGTGGCTGAAACCCTTGAGTGACATCTATTCTGCTTCCAGTGAACCAGCGTGGAAAGTATTTGGTGGTTCCACACTTCAGCAATGCATGTAGCCAAGCCTGCCAGCCGCGAGGGAGAAAAATGGGCATCAGTAAAAAGATGTCAAGAAAGCTGTGCTGGTCCCTTCCAGAAGTTATCACAGTGGTAACAACTGGCTCCAAGGAGGTTCAGGGAAGGTGAAAGTAACAGGTAACAACAGGAATGAATAGCCAAGAAAGGCTAAGAAGTTTGGAGGGTGGTTTGGGAGAAGATAGCCTGCAATTGTAAATGAATGGTCCAGCTGTATTTGTCCAGAGTGAGGTATTCAATCACACATCCCTAGTGACTTTACTAAATCCAGGGGTCCTTTTCTGCACACCTCGTTTGCAGACACTGCAGCCCAGACAGGCACGTGGTGCTGCTTATTACCTTTTAGCTGGCTGCTCTTTTGGGGAGCTATGCCACATCAGAGAGACCTACTCTGCTGGGCTGGGTGCTCTGGGCCTCGCTGGAGTTCGCATGTGTGAAATTAAACCCAGACGGAGCATTTTTCAGGTGACCTACCACTTCCAAACCCTGATAATGTTGCTGGGTAGACTAAAAGCAGAATGTGGTTTACAAATATGGGACCTGATCACTTTCCTTGTACATCACTGTCAAAACTGCCCTTAACTTTTGTATTTGTAGTATCTGAAACTTTACAATCTGCTGAACTCTGCATAATCAGTTCATGGCCATGAATGTCTTACTCAGCACACCCGGAAAACACTTCACTGGAATAGTTTGGTAGCACTCCATAATTTCATGGAGCCCTATTCCCTGCATTTGCTCCTGTGGTCAGTTGGAAAACCTCAAATGCAGGGAAAAAGGTATATTTTCCTTTTCTTCTGTCTAATACACCATTGCATTAAACGTATCACCTTATTTTAAGGAGTACTGTGCTTCACATGAAAATGGCTCTTGGGACTGTAAGTCCCCACTTAGCGGCTGAGGAGCTTCTTATAACCCCCCTGGAGGCTAAATTGCCTGCTGTTGTCAGAGAAGCAGGTGTTTCTATGCACAAGAGGTAGAGGTTACTGAGAGGACAACCAAGAATAATGGGGCTACTTGTGGGCTGCATCTGGCACATGTAGCTACACGTGAGGTTTTTTCCTATGCCTTTCTGATTTCCAGGCAGCACTACTGTTTTCTCCTCTCCATGCAAATAGTAGTTAAAAAGAAAAAAAAATTAAAAGTTTTCAGTACAACAGAGATCTCAAGTTTCAGCATTTACAATATACAGAGCTCTGAATATGTGAAGTATAGCAGGTCATGAGTAAACAAGCTGCATGAGCACAGAAGGGCTGTCTACCATGGCCTGAGAGAAAGCTGCCAAGTACTTAGCTTCCTTCAAGCGACTCTTCTTTCCAAGAAAAGACTAAAAAACATACAACACGTAGAGTGGAATCAGGAAAGGAAATGCATGGCTGTGAAACATGTCCAAATGAAAGGGAGCTTCCATAGCTTGTAATGAGTTATCAGATTTCCATTGAACTTACATGCTCTGAATAGAGGTTTGAGGATGTACAGAGCTATGGCTTCAGAAGAATTTTAATCCATATGGAATACCAAAATCTCATTAGGAACTAAAAGACCCAGCAAGTTCCTTGCTGTGGTATCTGCTGGGTTGGGTAGCAGAGGATAATTTACAGTCCGTTCCAAAACTGCTGAGTCTAGACCATGACTTAAGGAGACTGTGTGGAAAGACTAGTCAGCCCTGGCTGTGTTCCTATTCAGAATGGAAGAAAGGAAAGCTGCACAAGCCCAAGAGATTGAATAAAGGTTTCCCTCTAATGTGCATTTTTGCAGTGTGTCAGGGGTCTAAGTGACTCATACCATTTAGCATTTGCCATGCTAGTAGATAAGCTGGGCTCTTCTCACCATGACCTTAAACATGAACTGCAGGGGTCCTAAACATTGTCTGTGTGTCTTGCACTTCCGTAGGTCAGAAAACACCGAACTTAGCCTGATCTCATGGAATACTGAATTGCTGCAACAGTGAGCAAGTGAGCAAGACGTGAGCAAGTCTATCCATTCACTGAAGTTTCCTGGAATAAGTGCTGGTTGAGAACACAACTGCACTTCTAGAATTACTTTAGAAATGAATCTTCTTTGTTATGCACTGCTGTTTATGGCTGTGTTAATGGTCAGATGAACAATTAAATAAGATCAGAAATGTAAGGTTAAGTGAGGATGTGAAAAAAAGGAGGTTCCAATCAAGGTGGGGAGAAGTATTGATTTTTGTGGCTTGTCACAACATGAGGATGGGTCCCAGTCACCTCATCTATGGACAGTTATGAGTGTAATAGGAAAACGACCCTGGGGGAATACCCGAAGAGACAGTAAGAAAAAAGAGAAGGCATTAAAATCAAAGGCAGGCATGATACCAAAGCGGAGATGAAGGGAGTGATTGTAGAAACATTAGAAGCAAAGAAGAAAGGGGGGAGATGAAATGGAAGCACTGCAGAAGCAGTAAATTAAGGACAGGATTTTCAAAAGTGCCTCACTGTCCTAAAAAGTTGTAATTACTTTCCCATTGATGCTGGCAACAAAAATAAGTAGAGGTGGCAATGTCAGGCTAGCAATGAGCCCTTTGAAAAAAACCCAGCTTAGAATTTCGTTGCTTTCTTACAACTTCTGATTGCAACAACGGCATCAAGCAATACTCATGGCTACTAAATTACAGCCAGTGTCCACTTAGATATTCTGGGAAACCTCAAATGTCCGTGGCATTAAGACACCCAGCAGCAATTACCAAATAGGAACTTTTTGAGGCCCTCGGAGGCTGGTTGGGAAACTCACTTACTTTAAATAATGTAAAAATATTCATTATTGTGGAGTGTAGAAAAATCTGTTTCTCAGGATAATTAAAATGAAAACCCTGAAAGTCAAACTGCATTTACAAACTGCTTAGGCTTCTATGTGCTCTTTCATTATTTGTGTTTTTGAAGTGTAGCACTCAGGAAAAGTGCCAAGTTTATGTCTCTGTGGACTGGGCTTCTCCCTGTTTATCAGAGGTTGATCAGAGAGGAGGGAGCGGCACCATGCGCTTCCCGGCACTGCCCTGCCAGCAAGCCCCAGCCCTGACCTGGAGGGACCATCACTGGGTGTGAGAAGGCAGCTCAGGCTCCACACCTTTGAAACCTTTGGCATCTCTGCTGAGCCTCATGAGAAAGCAGCCAGTACTGCCAGTGATGTCTGTGATGTGTCCTTTTATCCCCAGGAGACTATCGTGGTTCATTCCTTTTCAAGTTTTCCTTAGGTGATTGAATAACTTGGTGATGGCGACTATTTCAGTCACTACTAACCTGAACTCAGTTCATCCCACTGCTTCAGCATCTCGGTTTAATTTCTGGACTCAAATGAGCACCAAAGAGTTTAGGGTCCTAAGACATAACTCATTTGCATTTCCACAGGGATCAAATTTTAAGTCTAACAAATGACATATTGTACCACTAGGACACCTTGGAAAGCTCAGATCCTTTTGTTTATTAGTTCAGAGTGCAATAATTATCAGCTATAGAGAAGCACAACTAAAATCAAAAAGAAAGCCAAATAAAACCCACCTACACAGATTTCTCACACTGGGCCCTGGGCATGACTCACTGGTTATGTATTAGGCGTTGTGGGTGGGTACTCTAATTTGTATGTGTTCCATTGTTTAGATGTGTTTTGCACACTCTAATTCTGACTTTCTGTTTTGGCAAAATCAAAAAACCCAAACCCACCACCACCCTCTTGGGTCACAGCCATGAAAGGCAGCTGCATTACCTCACCCACCTATCTTGGGATCAGGGTGGGCTCTGGAGGGAAAAGGGATCAGTGCTTGCTCGGGATGCCGGGAGGAAGCACGTCACGTGCAGCCACAGATGAGGAGTTTTAGTAGCATCTTACCCACTGTGCGGAGAGTCACTTTGCATTCTTTTCAGGCCACATTTCCAAGACCAGAAAATTATTTTGGTGCTTTAAAGCATTCACAGGAGAAATAACTTGGCCTGTAGTTTGCAATGCGTCTTTGAGCTCTAACATGCCAGCAGACAAGAATATATTAAATGTTAAATGAAGAAGACTTTTAACATTGAAGAAAAAGGGCATCCTTTCAAAATATTGTGCATGTCTAAGCATAAGAAACATTATTAGAAAAAGTCATGAGAAAATGATTAGAAGTGAAAGTATTTCTTGGCATTGGATCATCAATAGCCACCTTCATTTGTGGAGCATGAACTAGAAAAAGGAATTCAAATGGTAATTATATAAATTATACAATATATGAATAATAAAAATATATAAATATAATACATTATTTCTATTAATAATAGGATTGTTTATGCGGCACTTGTCACCATGAAGTGAGAAAGGCAAATAGAGAGCTTGAAGAATGAAGTCTGATGATGACTAGAAAAATATGGTGATATATCTGGGAAGCTGACTAGAGCTGCTAACTATTTTGGTCCCTCAGGAAAACAGTAAGGCTCTCTCACTTTACTACGTGAATCTGTGACAGCCCAATGCACGTCTCCAAATGCATTCTTAGGAAAACTCTCCTGGCTATGCTGTGAAGTTTGGCAGGAACCACAGGCTCTGTAAACAACCGTGATGTGTAAACAACTGTGACAGTCACCATCGAGGAGTAACCCTGAAGTGAGTAAAACAGGCACTGTGACACTCTGGTGGCTATCACACGTCGCTGGGTGACAGGGCTGTACAAGTCTGCCTTCTGAGAGTTCATGCACTTTCTGCCTATGGATGGCCTATCAAATGTATGCAGGGAGACCAGAGGAGTCAAAAATCTCCTGCAGAACAGAAGGAGCTGGCAAAACCCCACAAGTGCAAAGCTACACCCTCATAGAACATCTAAAGACTCAAATGCTCTGACCTGTGCACCCTTTGGCTTCTTTGGGCTTCCCACACCTCCACATCCTGGCATCCCCCTGGATGCCTCAAACTTTGTGGAGACCCCACAGGTGCATCTGACCTCGCTGTCATCCCTGATAATACTGATGTCAAACTTTGCTGGAGACAGAGGCTAGATCAAAATCATAAGTCTTGATGGTCCACAGCTACCAAAAGGAGGTACTCAACACACCAACATTTGCTTCCCTTGTTTATTTCACTCACAAAATATGCAACTTTCTTGACCTTAAGTACACTCCTTAGGAGTGTTCAGGCTGAAAGGGGCTCCACATCAGCCAAAAATAAGCATGGCTGACCTTAATAACTGCTTTCCTTCAATCACAAGGGAAACACCAATGCTACACTGTGTGCATCACTTTTCCTTCAACGCCTACGTTTGCAGTGAAAGAACTGTGCAAGTTAACCCTTTCACAGCTGCTACCAATGCAAAAGCTTACAGGTTTGAGCAGGGTCCTTGACAGCCTCTCAGGTTTGTTTTCAAGGGGTTACTTGTGGGATAATGCAAGTCATTCAAATTTTCCACTACATCACAAAATGACACTCATTCTTGTTCCCACTATTTGTTTAAATATAAACCAGCACTCAACTTTCCAGCAGCAGCTTCCTGTTTAAAAAGTATTTAAATGAATGCCTGAGTAGATTCTACCAAGCACACTTGGCAGCCCTACAGGTGCACAGCTCGGTGTCTAAACAGCAAACAGGGCTTGCAGGTGCTGTTGAGGCAAACAGCAGGTAGATGGGGCAGAGTGACGATGCTGTCCCATGCGTGCTGCAAGCAGGGCATGCTGGCAGATTGCCCGCAAGGAAATGGAGGAAATCACAGAAGCAGAAAGCCAGGGAGGCTAAATGGCCCAAAAAGAATCTAGAAGAGGAACAGCAGACTTCCTCCTCACAGAACCACAGAATATTCTGAGTTGGAAGGGACCCACAGGGGTCATCTAGTCCAGCTTTTTAGTGAATGGCCCATACAGGCATTGAACCCATGACCTTGGCAATATTAGCACCATGCTCTGACCAACACAGCCAAAGAAAGAAGGCACCTCATTGCTCAGACACCCCTAAGTAGCTGAGTGGGAATAAAATGTGGCCCTTTATCTTGCTGCTCCCTATTAACAGGGGGCATTGGCTTCCGAACCGGCCTCTGAACTGGACTAAATAGGCAGAGGAAAGGGGACATTTGGCCAAAAGGGACGGTACATTTTGGCTTGACAGGGTGTGAGTTTTCTGTGTTTCTCACTTTTATATCCAATGTGATTCCTGTCAAGTCTATGAAATTATGCCAGAATTAAAGAGGTGCAATGCACAGCAGAATTTCATCTTTACTATTTAATACTGATTCTTCTTAATTAATTCATTATGCCAAGACCAAAAGCATGCTAGGTGCCTGTAACATTCTCATTTACTTCTCTATTTCTTCTAATTTTATTTCATACTGCAAAAACATTTCCTGTAATTGGACCTCCGGATACCTATTGACTTTACATAAAACTGGCTGAAAACTACCACTCTGTTCTTAAATTTTCCCTGATATTTATTCAACTGTAGGTTCCTTAATGCTTTAATTGGTTGCAGCAGCTCATATATATGAACGGCTCTCAGGCAGAAAACATTCCTCCAATGAAATTTCATATCGAGGCAGTTACTGCACTGGGATGAGATCAGCAGCCTTGTTAGAGGTATATGAAATTCAATTAAATGCAAAATATATACCACTGTACTAATTGACAAAATTGCAGGGACAGAGCATAGCATCCCCTTGATGTAAATAATAAGAGTAGTGAATTGGCAAAGACCAGTACAAATGAAGATGAAGTGTCAGAATTTCTGGAACCAAAATGATATGCAGCACAATACTAACATTAAAAAGATATGGCCAATTATTGCAATTGTCACTACAGAGTCTTGCAAAAAATGATTTGCCATTCAACATCCCAGAAGGCAGAGCGACAATTTTATTCCATGTCACTATAATGAACTTAAGCTGCTGTGAAAAAAAGGGCTATATTTGGGAAAGCAGCCATTGATTCAGGTTGTCTCTGGGGTGGTTTGATGTTTTGGTCTGGTATTAGCGGTTGTGGGTTCTAAGAATTCCTCTATTAGTTTCTGGAAGGAACTCACAAGAGATACTAAAACCCAAATGAGACTCCAGAGCTCCTGACCACATATCCTTGCAGGACAGCAGAAACTATGAGTGGACTTGTGTTTAGCTCATTTTGCAGTCAGAGAGTACTGGGGTCTGTTTAAAATCAAGCTGCAGTAAGTTCCCTACCACTGGTGGCACAGACCTAGAAATAAAGTTCTGATTGCCTACAGCCTTACCCTGCCAATTCAAAATTTTGTTGGGCTAGCTAAAGTGTCTGTGCAACTGTCTGATTAAAATACATTAAAACCTCTGTGAGGGAAAAAAAGACCCAATTTTTAAAGACATGTTTTTAAAATCACTCGTACCTTGTGTTGTAAGGGTTCATGGGCTAAAGCATTGTTGCCCCTGGCCCAGCTGATCAGGGGCTACTTCAGCTGCCTCACTGCAGAAGAGATGCTGGGAAGAGGAGAGTTGGGGTCAGGCTGCTGTTCTAAAAGATTTGCTGCCTGTGGTTAAAAAAACAGCAGTAATGTTTGCTTTTGGAGTTCTAGCAATGAGAGCCAAGTTATACTCTCTTTTAGTTATTAAGTCTTAACCAATAAATGATGACAGATACTGAAAAGAGAGGAATGGAAACCACATACAACAATCTTGATAATGAACCCTTCTCTCTCTTGCTCTCGGATCAGCTCTTTTGGAAACTGTGTTATGGAGTTTCTGGCTACCCATTCAAACCCACCGTTTTTAACAAAACCATTTCCTCACACGAGGCACAGCAGCTCATACCAGGAGCCATTCAGCTGGTAACTTGAGGTTGTGATTAAGAGAGCCCTGGTCAGAGCTCCTGGGCTAAGTGCAGCTCTTGTCTTTCCTGCCTTCCAGCTGCATCTGCTAAGATCTCAACCTGCAGCTGCTCCCTTAAGCTGGTGTCTGGCACGGCTTGTACCCCTTTCTCACTAAGCGTGACTGTCTCAGCAGCCTGACTTGCCTTCATCATCTGCGGGTTTAGGTGCTGTGACAATGGCAGTCAGGAAATCAAACTGACTTTCCAAACCAGAGATTTTAAAAACCAAAAACATGAGAGAGAAGAGCAATATGTTACAAATCTCTCCGCAAGATGTTCCTCCAAAGCTCCTCAGCAGCTGTCTCAACCACCATCTCATAGAATCATAGCATCATTAATTTTGGAAAAGACCTCTGAGATCACTGAATCCAACTGTTAACCCAGCCCCACCTGTGTTCGCCACTAAACCATGTCCCCAAGTGACACATTCATATGCCTTCCAAACACTTTCAAGGATGGTGATTCCACCACTTCCCTGGGAAGCCTCTCTCAGTGCCTGCCCACACTTTCAGTGAAGAAATTTTTCCAAAGATCTGATATAAACCTCCCTTGGTTCAGCTTGAGGCTGTTTCTTCTTGTTCTATCACTTGTTACCTGAAAGACCAGCGTCTACCCGGCTACAGCCTCGTTTCACGCAGTTGTAGAGAGTGATAAGGCCTCCCCTGAGCCTTCTTTTCTCCAGACTAAACACCCTCAGCTCCCTCAGCCATTCCTCATCAGGCTTCTGCTCATAAAAGAGGTTTTCTAAGTATCCAGTGATAAGTATCCAATTTCAAAATCTAGGTTTTCTAGTTAGCAATACATGTCATTTTTTTTCTAGAATCAAAAAACCCTGATCTCCAGCTTTGCTTACTCCCCTCTCAAGCCTAACACACTGTGCCTTTGGAGATACTGCATTCACTGATAGCCTCTAGTATACACCAAATCCAGTTCATGGATAAGTCATATAAATTATTATCATCCATAATGCTGATTAATACAAATCAGGTTTATATTAGCTGAAAGGCCGCTTTGGACAATACATATATGAGACCCTAAGAAGATGCTAAGGTTAATGAAGACATTAAAGACCATGTGTCATTATAGAGAGTAAAAGAATAATGAACAGGAAAAAGTATGTGGATTTAGAGGAAGAAAAAATGAAGAGGGAGAACCAATATAAGCAGGAGACTTACTTACAGCGGGAATTTGAAGTTTAACTCCATCACTTGCAATAACACTGGAAATGTACAGGCTTGCATATATAGACACAGAATTTTTTCTATTGCTACTTCAGACTGATAAAATATTAGATTGCTTCATTTTTTTCTCAATAAATCAGAAGGTTGTGATTTACTACCAAAAAACTTAAGCTGGTTTTGCCTGCCATATGAGAGAGATCACTTGTCTTAATGAACTAAAAGCAATGTATATAAAATCTTGAAAATGCCAGCGGCAACAGCAGCAGTGTGTCCTTGCATCATGTTAAATGAATGAAGATATCATCCGCTTGAGCAGACAGTTTGCAAATAAGCCCATTTAATAGCTTTATGTAGAAGCCCTGGCTACTTATGCACCCTGTTCCTCTGGCAGACTGAGGATTTTAGCGTGGGGCCCCATTAGATGACCCTTGGCTATTTAGAGATTCTGCCTAACAGAAAGGGAACATGAGAAGCATTTCCTGAAATTCCACCTATACCAACTGCCTTTTGCATCTCTCTGTGTAATCTTCACATTATTACAGCTTTATAAATGCTTCTTTCTCCTTTAGTTCATCAGAAATCCAAGCAACAGAGAGAAATCAGAGTCCTGGCTGCAGAGAAAGCGCTGAGAAGGAAAGGAAGCCAAGGGAAAACACACAAGCCTTTCCCTAGATCGTTCTGTTTGGCAACACCAGCACCAGAGGTAAAGCATACTCAGAAAGTAATTCCCTTTGTGAGTTGACCACTTCCCTTTACGTTTTCCCCTGTGATATTCCTAGTCTTGGTCAGAAAGCTTTAGTGAAATGTTTCTGTTTTGACAAAGGCATTCATGTTTTGCTCACTGGTACAGTACCTTCTGGCCTGCCTGCTCCTGGTAAGCCCACAAGTTTCCTTTGTGCATGACAAAGGTAGGAAGCAGCCTGCCCAGGGAACAGGCTTTCCCACTGACCTGCTGGTGCCACCAGCAACACAAACTCTTTTCCTGGTGAGCTGGCTCCCAGAGATCTGCTCTCTGCCAAGCCATTTGATGTGGCCACATGCTGCCACTGGAGTTTAATTACACTCTTCATCACACAAAAGCAGTTAATTCATGCTATAAATCATATCCCGACATGAAAACCGTCTGGTGTCTCATTTTGTTTGTGTGAAATTGTTTAATGCAACTGACTTTGAGGTGAGGAATTCTTTTATGTTGTTGATGTTTAAAGAAAGATTAATAGATTATTTGTTACTGGTTTAATAAATGCACTCCACAAACTACAATGAAGTGTCTCCTGTTCATTTCACTGCTCCTAATTGGCTCAGGGTACAGGTTCCACTTCCAGTCTGAAGTGCCAAGTTTATGTTTATTGAAACATAATTACCTTAATGCAATTGTTTTGGATTATTACCTCTCCATTAAGTAGGACATAGTTAAACTAAATAAAAACATTCCTTGATCAGAGCTGATTTTCTAACCAGTTATGGAAATGACCACAGGAAAAAAAAACCCAACAAACTCCATACTTCAAATGATGTTTCTTTCCTCATGTTAGTTAATCACAGTCTTTGTACTCCCATTGGGGCTGTACTTTAAAATGCTTCTTTCATTTCTATAGTTTCTGCATCACTCCACAAACTTCAAAACATACAAACTTTGCAATTTTAGAGGCGTGAATTCAGGCTCTGCCCACTGTTCAAAAGGCTTTAACAGCAAAGACTGAATGAAGTGAATGTCTCTTTTTTTTGTGTCACCAAACTCCGGACTCAAACCATCAGAAACCTCAAGTTCATGGAGAGTATTTACCAAGGAAAGTTTATGTATTTCAGCACATCGGGGGTTTCCAAAAGCCAAAACTGATTCCAAATATGCACTTTGCAGTTTTCTTCTATCTTTAATAATGTGCATGCAGAGGCCAAGTCTTTAACGGATGGCAGGAAGAGGGAAGAAAAGATAATCAACTAGACCAGAGTTTGAAGTATTTAAAAACTGGCTTGCAGTGGTACAGTCTGAACTCATTTCCAGTTTCCAGGAAACTTGTCTGACCAAATTCAGATGCTTTACATAAATTTGGCCTTCCAATTAAGCGATATTTGAAGGCCTGGTTGAATTTTCACTTGCACAAAACCTGAGGAGTAAGGCTCACAAGCCAGCCTGTCTTACTCCTGTAATGAATCCAGATCACTGAGACTTCAGTCCTCTCGGTTTCTCTGGGTAGAGACATCCAGCCAAAGAGTGGGGGGGGGAATCTTCCCTTAAAATTTTTTTCTACTGTCATTTTACTACAACATTTGCTCTTCTCTACCCGCAAAGCAGTTAATTTTGCAGAAGCAAATTGGTTCTTCTTGTCCCATAGCCTATTTGGAATAAGCTCTCCTAGAATAACAACTGTGTTTATGGCATTTTAGATATTGGGCGGTTTGTTCACATAGTAGAGACAATAAGTATTGTGCCAGAAAATAAGACTTGCCAGCATCACACATTCAGGGTATCTGGGAGCAGTGTCATATGACTTTCCCTCTTCAACAAGGACATCAAGCAAAGGTCTCAATTCCAGCCTAGCTTTCTTTTCCCAGGTCCTCTGCTCACACTGAAGGTGGCACTAGGTAGCAATGCTGTGAAGCTGGGGTGTGTGAAGCAATGTAAATTGTTGTGATTTCAAGGTTGACAGTGCTCCTGATTTAACCACAAATCTCCCAGTATTCAATCTTTAATTAAAACTCCAGGTCCTGGATTTACTTCTTCTTGCAGACCTCATGGATATTGAGAAGAGCTTTGAACATTGATCTGAGAGCCACCTAGAACTACAAAAGTGTAATAATTTTTAAAATCAAGTAAAAGGAAACCCGTGTTTATTTTTATTAAATCTCATGATCATTAAGTGAGTTTGATGATTTTTCAAGACCTGACTCATGTGTTTTGAGCATAAGGGTGTAGCCAAAGAACCACTATGAATTAGGTCTCCCATGCTGTGCAGTCCATGGGCTGTGTAACAAACTCAGGTGCACAGTCCCTGTGTACAGCTGGGAAGCAGAGGGCTGGCTCAGTGTTACTTAAGACTGAGCCATGACTGTTTTCCAGAGACCAGAAAAGGAAGGGCAGCAGAAGAGGGGCAGTGCTTAAATCAAGTTGGAAGGGCAGTGTCTTTGGGCAGGGCAGGGTGCTTCCTGTATGGATTGCTCCTGTAGCATGGCAGAGAGAGGTCGACTCAATGGCCTGGGGGATCTGTGGCAGCTCTCCGGCCTGAGGCCCGATATACCTGCCACACTGTTCAGTGCTCATATTTTCAGGAAGCTCTTCATAGCTTTTAAGGAAGATTTAGTGCACTGCCAGAATGGAATTTCTAATGTCATTACCAGTCCAATCATTCACACTCTCTTATTTTCCTTTTCTCCCTGAAGGGAGGTGAGGGAGGCTGGCAGGCATAGGCAGCAGTGGCTGACAGGCAGGAAGGAGCCCCACTGCCACTGGGGCAATGGAGTCACCCCTCATAGGGAGCAGAAAGCAGTGAGCATCAAAAAGGGGTTGATGCGTTCAGGAAAGACCTGTTGGCTTCCTAGTGGCTACAGTGCAAGGGCTGTGGTAAGGCCGTGGAGGGAGGCAGGAGGTGACGTGTAGTGAAAGCAGCCCTGGGATCCGGAGAGACGGGAGCTGCCTGTAAACACAGCTGGCTTTGTCAATGTGGCCAGCGAATGCTCAGCAAAAGGCTTTTCTTCCCGGATAAAATCCCCACAGAGCTATATTCCTATCTACGCAATCTACCTAGATGGGCATAAAAATGACAGGTACTAAACAGGCTGTAAAGCCTTGGGCTCAGCTGGACATTTCTGTACACTTTCTGTATGGTCACCAGTGACATCTGGAGCAACAGCAAACTTGTACGTGTGATTTGTGATGTACATGGATAGCTGCACTTCCCAGGTCTCAAATACTGTAACTGCAGGACCCTCAATACTTGCTGGGAAGGTGCTTAGCTCCCAGTGACTACCTCGCCAAACCAATCAAAGTGAATGTTTTGGAGAAAGCAGAAACTTTGGTTGTTTTGGGCTTCAGAGCCCATGGCATCTGAGCGACCTACTTCAAGTGGGATGGAGAGGACTGCTCTGAAGAGCTTCAGCTGCTGAACAGCAAAACTAGCATAATTTGATGTAAATTCCACTTAGGATGAAAAAGACAAAAATTGTGATCTCAGACAAATTCCTTGTTTAGCTGCAAGTCTGAGTGAGTCTCAGAGGGGAATACATGGAAACACTGGCTGAAGTGAGGCTTGGAACATGGCTTCCTTCTTTTTTGTAAAAAGGAGATCAGCAACAAAACCCAAGGAGCTGAAACAGCAGATTTTTTTTTTAATGTCAATGTAAGTAAAACATAGCATGATGAAATGCAGGGAAACTTCTAGAGGATTTAGATGAATAATAAAAGTTTCAGACTTGTGGGGATATGACAACTGATTATCAGGCTTCGGTGCAGCAATAAGAAGCTCCTTCTAAATGAGGGCAAAACACTTACAGGTAGCTATTATTTTTCTTCAAATATTGATAGAAGAAAAATCAGAAAGGAACCCTAAATCAAAGGATAAAACTGTTCAAAAGAACAGGAACAGTCTGTATCCCTACATGTGCTGCCTAAAACTCCATAGTGAGACAAGAAACACAATTTAGGCAATCCAAAGAACCTATGCGTTTGCTCACTGGCAGAAAACAGAAGAAGAAAAATATGGGATATGCCAGCTAATCATCATGACATTTTGTTCCAACTTGAGCAGCTTTAATCCAATAAAAATAACATTTCAGAAGAGGGACAACTGAGTGTCGTTTCTCGCCGCTCTTGGTATGAACAGCGACAACTGAGGTTGAAATCTGCTGAGAGGTTTACCTTGCCTTTTGGTGATGTTACAGGCAACCATTTCAGCAGCAGCAGTGGGGTACTTGACACTGGTTATATTTATTTGTTCAGAGAGAGGGACCTTCAAGACTTTTGGTTTCTCAGCTGCTGAGTGAGTGATTTCCCGCTGTCTGTCTGGGACTGAGTACTCAACAAATGCTCTTCTACACAACCGCAACTCTACCGACCAGCTCCTGAAGGACCAACGGTCAGTGGATGTGATGCAGGGAAACCGGACATGAGAGGAAGTGCTGAAAAGTAGGCTGAGGCTTTGCAGCCGTGTTGGTTGAGCAGTGGCCAACCCCTCTGATACAGCATGCCATCATAGTAAGGGAAATCTAGCCAGATTAGACTACACTGACAGTTAAAGAAATGGCTTATCTCCTCGGTGCACCTCATAGATAGCCTTCCAAATTATTTTTCTATCTCTCCTAAATGCAGCAATGACTATTTTTTCCAAAGAAGCTGTAAAATAGTACACTTCATAAAGACCCATATCACTCTTGAATGGGGATGGTAGAATCTTTGCCAAGGTATATACAACTAGCCTAGCACCTTTTCTGACATCCATTATCCACGCTGACCAGCCAGGGTAACCCCTCCAGAGGCAGGCCAAGAATAACATAAGGGAGCTATTAAATATTATTCATTACCTTCAGTGGAACAAAATAGAAGCCTAATTCGCAGTCTTGGTTCCAAAAAAACGTTTGATAGGATCCCAAGGGATTTTTTTGTTCTTTACTTTAGAAGTTTTTAATTTTGGCTTGGAGTTTATGTTATGGATAAAAATGTTTTGCCTGAAAACTATACCTTGCTGATAACAACTTGAAATCTCTCCCCCCTTGCTTCTTGATTTAAGAGGAATGAGGCAAGAATGTCTCCTCTCCTCCCACTAAGTGTGCCATCTTAGCCATGCTCACCAGGTCATAGGTGAATAACTGGGAGGCAGCAATGCCAAAAGTTGTTGTGTTATGTCATCTTGGAAAACGAACTCAGTCCTTCCCAAAGCATTACCCATGTCACAGCTAGGACTCAAATCCAATCTACCATAAATCAGAACCCATTCCTTTTGTCCCAATCAGTGAATTCTTAGGTGAAATGAGCTTGAAATATTTTAGTGTAAAGAGTTTACTAGAACTACATCATACTTTTCAAGAAAACATACCTACTCTATTAAAAAAAAATCACTGAATGCAGACATCTGGCAAAAACTTTGTAACAACATTTAGCCTTATATGCTCCTCAAACCCAAAGCACGTTTAACCCCTGCTCCTTCACTCATTCAAAATCACAGATAAAAACATGAAATAAGGCAGAAAATTTCTGTGCAAAGTCAACCATAAAAATGAAGTGTATTTAAAAAAAGAAGAAGAAATAGCAAGGCCATTTCGGGTGGTAAAGCCCTGCCATCCAAGTAGTTTTTTGCACTTTCTGGTATTACCAGTATTTTCCTCTTCTAAAAGAAAATGCCCCTGCTCACTTGTGAAACTTGAGAAAAACAACTGGGGGACTTACAAAGACCTTGATCCCGCAAATGCCAATTAAGAGCAGCAGCTCACAGTAGTGAAGCTCTTTAGAGCTAGAACATGTTGAAGAGCCATGACTGCACCTTACACATGAAAGTCACAGCTCCAGCTGCATGCTGAATTGATTCTTGGCTTATACATTCCTTTTAAATAGCAGCATAACAAAAAATGTTAAGGCAGAAAGCCAATCACATCCTGGGCTGCACCAAAAGTAATGTGGTCGGAGTACAAGGGAGGGGATCCTGCCCCTCTGCTCTCACTGGTGAGACCCCACCTGGAGTGCTGCATCCAGCTCTGGGGTCCACAGCACAGGAAGGACATTGACCTGTTGGACCGAGTCCAGAGGAGGCCACCAAGATGATTATAGGGATGGAGCACCTTTCCTATGAAGAAAGGCTGAGAGAACTGGGATTGTTTAGCCCAGAGAAGTGTTTGAGGTGACTGAATTGTGTCCTTCCAGTACCTGAAGGGATCCAACAAGAAAGATGGAGAGAGGCTTTTTACAAGGATGTGTGGTGACAGGACAAGGGGGAATGTCTTCAAACTGAAAGAGTAGGTTTAGATTAGTCATTAGGAAGAAATTCTTGACAGAGAGGATGGTCAGGCACTGGAACAGGTTGCCTAGTGAGTTGTTTCCATCCCTGGCAGTGTTCAAGGCCAGGTTGGATGGGGCTCTGAGCAACCTGGTCTAGTGGAAGATGTCCTTGCCGTGGGCAGGGGAGATGGAACTAGGTGGTCTTTAAGGTACCTTCCAATCCAAACCATTCTATGATTCTATGGCAAGTGCTAATGGAGCCAATCAGCTGCCACCAAAATAAAACAGAGGCTTTTCTCAGCCGGCATTGTTCACCTCAGGAATACTTCCATTGCCTAATGTCTTGAGGACCTTTGTGGCACTACTTCTGAAGCAAATCAGCAGGGTTATGGGAAAGGCTTGAAGGCAGAAAAGACAAAAAACTGTCCTGGAGACTGTGCTCTAACTGTAAGGATAGCTCCCTCCCAGCTGACCATATGTTTCCATTACTGGAAACAGGTACTAAACTGGCACTTGAAGACAATAGAGTCATCTCATGGTGCTTCTTAATCAATTTGTATCATTTATGCCAATTCCAAATGTGGGTGAGGTAGATGATCCAGCTCATGACTTAAGGTCTGAGTGGCCATGACTGAGGCAACATTTCATTACCTATTAACTTGATTTTGATGAAAAATTATTTATGCATGAAATTATTGATATAATTGATTCTTTCTCAGGTTCACTAGTTAACATATGTTGACATATTCCAATAGTGATAGAATAAATGTATACATAGAGACATTTCAGAAAATTAAGAGACAGCAGCACTATCTTCTTAGCTCTTGGCTTGGTAATAAATATGGCTAGATGTAACATTTCCAAATAGTGCAACATGGTTTAGTGTCCTAAGCATGTTAAACATGGAATATTTGAAACTGGTGCAGAATTTAGATAATTTATTTTAACTGACTAAATATTAGGCACCACGCTTTATTCATCATTTTAGTCTGTGTTCTTAGTGAATTACAGAGCCATTCTTAAAGAGGACGAGTTGCACAGTATTATTCATTTCAGCATTGCAAAGTAGGTGTCCCAACTGTGGAGCTTTGAATGACTTCCTCAGTGTCTGAGCTGTGGAGAACCCTGTCCTCTGCAGTCTGCGAGCCTCTGTGGTCTTCAAGCCCATCCCTGGAGTTAATGCTGTGACCAGCTGACTTTCATCTGTTTGATCTTGTATTGAGCAGGACACAATCGATGGCAGTGGGTAGCTCCCCATCATGGGACAAAGTGTGCGCAGCTGACACCCCACATCTTACAGCGACTGGGATATCCACTGCTTCACAGACAGCTTGTCCATGCACTTTCTCTTTTCTCTGCACTGTAGTTTTCTGTGATTATACATTACCTACTTAGCCTATTTCTGTTTACCTTCTGGGTCCCAAACTATGACTTCGGTGTTATGATTAGAAAAGATATACCAGGGTTTTGTTGAGCCCAATTATGAATGGGATTAAGTAGAAACCTTAACTGGCAAGATTTCAGATATAAAAGCAAGCAAATATCTGTTCTATTGAAAGCAATAGCTAACTACATAGAGTTTTTTGAACTACCAGAAGTAACGTAACTACAAATGGGTTATCCTGCCAGATTCTAAGAGACAAATTACTTTGATTTGTAACAGCTAAATCCAGCAAACCTGAGGAGTTCTCTATAATTCCACTGATGGAACCACTTCAAGAAAAAAAACCTTGTATAAAATTATGTTTCTAATGCACTCAGATTTGCAGAAGCCACCCTTGAGCACACTACAGACACCTCAACCCTACAGAAGTGTATCAGCAGAAGCAGCAGTCCAGATGACCCACATCTTAGCAGGACATTAATAAGAAGCAGATAATAAATCTGTATATGTGTTGGGGGATGGATGTATTATTGGCTTGAACAAAGTGTCAAAGATCAAAATTTTACCTCACCAGTCAGGTGAAGGGAAGGGGCAATTTCCCTTTGGAGACCTTCTCTGAAGTGATCTGTTTAGTGACTTGGTGTAGACAGCAGGCAAACCCATTCCAAAGAGTGGTAGAGTGGATAATGGAAAAAGGCAAATTTGAGAAAGGGGGAAAAACAGTAAGCATTTTTATTAAAGAACAGAATGTAAAAATGTTGAGGAGTGAGTGGGTTGGAGGATAGCCCGGGCATCATAGTAACTCAGCTAGATGTCTCATTCCAGTGTGTGCGTTAGTAGAAGATATTTAGAAGCTGAAGTCTCCTCCAGCCAATCAGCCTGCAATTTATGGTATATTTAGGCACTCCACAGTGATGAGGAGTCCTGGGCAGGCATTCTCAGAGAGTTACTGCCTTCTCTGCAGCCCTTACATCACCATCCAAACTCTGCAGTCATCATCTAGAAATTTACACCTCACAGCTAACTACTGTTTCAGTGGAGCAAACACTACACTATTTCTTACCAAGAAGACAGCTTGTGATGGTATGCACCTTTTAAGTGTCTTGTGAGATCCTGAGTATATGATAATGCACTGCTGGCAGCTTGTCAAAGAGAGAACTGCAAAAGTAATCGTGTTGTTTTGAGGAAGAGACAACAATTAAAGTTTGGTTTCTGTGGCTTCATGAAGAACTGACAGAGAGGACAAAAATTATGAGGCCAAGCACATAGATGATATTAAATTACCAACACTTCATTTACTTATCCTCAAAACAACCACTAGAGATCTCTTACTTACTGAAATAGTTAAAAATAAAACCTCTAAGAACATTTAAAGCTGGCCACAGGCATTTCATGGAAGTCAGTGTTTCCCAGCTCCCCATAAGCTATTAGGGCTTCCCTCCTACACCTTGACATGCTTCAGTTAGAAACAGCTGAAGGCACTAAGCTTTTAAACAAGAATCTATTTACATGAAGCTTTTTTTGGTCTGCAGTTTTCCACTGGCAGTAGCAATGATGGGAGTCAGAGTAGGCAGGGCCCTAGGCAATTGAAGCATCTGTCTCTGCTGAGAGCACATCTGCACAGGACGGTGCTGGAAAAGCCAGCAGCTCACAAAGCACCATCTGCCTCCCCAACCTTCTCATGGCTGCTGCTTCAGCAGGCAGAGAGCCAAGCCTGGGGGGAAATGAGCCTCAGGACTCGAGGCATCAGTCCCGTGGAGCAGGTGAATCCTCCGGATATATTGGCTCTGCCCACAAAACTAGCACACTTTGTGGGGTTTCTATTCTTTGAATTTTTTTTCCAGTGCTTGTGTAGTCATTCTCTCGTACAACCTGAGATACTGTGCCCTATGTACCCTTCTGCAAGGGCTGACAGCTAGGTATGAAGTCAGGCAATGGTACACATTTTGTTCTCAATATCTTTGAATCAGACGGAGCAATTACAAACACAAGTGTACTCTCTGTGACTAACACTCTTAATTATATAATATGTTTTGTGATACTGACAGGGCAGTATCTCTAAGTACACAGAAGACCAAAGCTGGCTCTAAACACAGACAATTTTCAATCAGTTTGTCTGCTTTACTATATTAAATAACATTTCTGACCTTGCTGGTTTAGTTTGGCCACAGAAGTGAACTGATTTGAGGATTGCTGCAAATATTTAATGGGTTACCCCAACCTTAGCTTATGCCCAAACCTTTTCCTAAATCTCTAAGGCGAGTGAGGGTGAGCTCCTGCTGGTCAAACAGGGTGAAAAGGCATGGGCACTCTAGTTTTCTGGATAGCTGTATTACATTGTCATCCCTGATGACTACAGAGCACCTCTCCAGCAGATGTGGCAGCTTGCCTCCTTCCATGTGCTCAGACTATGCAGAAGGTAGATGCAAAACAGCTGAGAAACAGCTGAATCCAGATGCTTTGCTTGGCCTGACCATCTCCTGGTCGTGAACTTGCTCTGAAACTCCCCAAACCACCTGACATGATTGATCTGTTTCTGGCTGAGGAGACTGGGACAAACCAGATAGAAAAGGAGGAATGTGGGGAAAAGACATAGAAGAAGAAGGATGGAGGTCATGAACAGAATAAAAATGTGGGAGAGGAGAAAAAGGGAGAGGAAAATAGGAAGAAAAAGTATTAATACAGTACAATATTCAACAAGAAGGAAAATTATGTGGAGGGAAAACAGACATTGGAAAAGACTCAAGAAAGGAGAAGAGAAGGAGGTGAGGACTTGGCAAGGGAGATAAGCAACATCAACAAAAGTGGTAGATTTCTTATTTTATCTTCCAAAAAGCTGTTGCCAAAATAAGATAATTCTCAACTGTAATCACCATTATTAATACATGCATGTGGACAATGTGAAGGTGAAGAGTAGATTGTCAAAGAACATAGCTCTGGCAGGATGCCAGGCACCAGGGAAACATACAGGAGATCCATGCAGCAGTTTTTCTGAAGGGAATGGAAATTGTCTAGGGTAGCCTGGGTAGAAAGTTTGGAGCAAAGGCCTGCTGCCTCTGCTCATCTCTGGAGGAGGAAGGGCTGAGCAGGTCATCAGAACAGCCTGCTGCCTTTTCCAGTCTCATGTCAGGTTTGGGTGAGGATGCCACACTCCGGTGGAACAGACCATTTTCACAGCATATTTTGGGTCAGAGAAACCCAATTTCTTTTGTAGGCTGCATTCCAATATTGGTGGCAATTCAACAGTGCTTTTGCAGCTGAATCATCATTCGCAGTTAATATGATCTACTGGATTCAGCTTTGAAGCAGCAGGAAGTTATTGCTATTCCTAGCTGGTATACTGGCCAGCCTTAAGCATGTGAAATTCCCTGTCTGTTCCTTAGTTTCCCCATCCATAAATAAGGTAATGGTACTCACTGATTTGCTAAAGTACTTTGAGATTCACAAGAGAAAAGCACTAAATAAGAGCTGGGTGTGACTATAATTACCCTTTCCCACCATGCACAGAGAATTAATTTTCTTCTTAATTTTCAAGCCTTTCATGTGTTCTACATTGCTTTTCTGTTCTGCTTAGTACCTTGATCACATCAACAAGTTTATCTTCTCTTTTGCTTTTCTTCATAAAACTGTAGCTATTTCATAGCTGAGTTCTAAAGTAAAAGAGTGAAGAATATGAAGTAGAAGAGTAATAGTAACATCATGAAAGACCCCAGAAAATAAAAAACTCTTTCCTTTTAATCCAGGTATAATCTCCTAAATCCCTTTGCCCTGCTTTGAAAATAGATGCTGAGTTTCAGTGTTCATTAGGGAGTATGGAGAGGTCAGAGGCCCTCCACAATACACATTCCACATCCCGCACCCAGCTATCTGTATGAATACATCATGAGCTGTGTATAACTTTTTAAATCTTAAATTTAGTTATATATAATTATATATTAATTATATATTTCCCAACAGATTATATTGCTCTGGCATTTTGAAGGTATTAGCTTTCCAGGAAGCCTATTTTTAAAAATTATTTTAAAATATCCTCCCCACTATGCACAAGGACCTCCTTTTGTTGTATCCTGAGGCTTCTACACACTATCAGAGGTCTAAAATATCCCACCTGCTTGCCCCTTATATTTGTAAGCATTAGTGAAATTATTAGTCCCCTCAATTTATCCAGTACAAGCAATGGACAATCTTCCAAGTATATTCACCTATAAAAATAAGAATGTAGCTCAGCCCAATAGCTGCTACATTCAGTAGGATTTTCTCTAGTGATGGCTAGCCATTCCTAGGAGCGTATTAGGTTCCTCTTACAGTGTAGGAGAGGTAATGACAGATGTCTATCAACCAAATGAAGATCAGTCCTGAAAGGGGGAGATGGAACTAACCAAGTCAAACAATAAAATTTGATAATATGTTTGTAATTAAAAACTTATGAGTGACTTCCAGATATCAAAGAAGGGAAAAAAAAAGTAATTATTTATATTTGGCATGATTTTCAAAGTTGTCATTGGACTCACAGGTTCTCATTGAAGTCACTGTAAACTGTGGGTACACAGCACCTTTGAAAACCTTGCCAAAATTGCCTTTAGACTGTAAGATCCTTAGGGCAGAGACCTGTTACTCATTTGGCAAATTGTATTGCAAAGCTCCTTTGCCCAAACAGGGCTGCTTGCATAATAATAATAATAATAGATAACAGACTTGTGCTGGAATTCAGAAATATCTGATGTGGTTCTATAGCCTTCTTATTAACACAGTATTTCAAAGCATTAAATAAAAGCTCATTTTGTAGGCAAATCACCAAGGAAGTATGACCAAAGGAAGCTGGCTGAAAACAATTCAGAATCAGAGAAGTGTTTGCTTGGTAAAACATGGAATTTCCCTTCCACCACACATTTCATTTTCACATTATTTGACTCATAGGCTGTCATTTGGGAGCCCTGTTGAACAGGTAGGCTGTGAAATATGCATCTGCCTGTGGTTGGTTTAGAGCACAGAATAAATTCATGTAAGTACATACATCAGTGCACACCCTCAGCCCTGGGGGTGTTGCTACACTCCTCAAATTCATGTGCAATCCCTCTACCTATGCCAGAGACAGCTACAAAGGAGGGTTGACTCACTTCGTTTGGGAAGTGCCAGAGCATTAGGTTTCAAATTCAAAGGGTATCAGCAGAGCAGCTATTATTCTCTACTCTTACTTCAGAAATCTTGCTCATTTCAGCAACTCAGCCTAACCCAGGTGTAACTCAGTACAGTATTTTGCAGTTTAATTTACAAAGCAAACTAATTACACACCTTCTCAATAGACGCATGAAAAGCCAGCAGTGACAGAAACATCACTCTCACCCCAGGAGTTTCAGGGAAGCTGCAAGTAGCCCACACCTTCTCAAAACTGTTGGCTGATTTCTCTAAGCCTTTCCTCTTTCCTCCAGCTGTTCCTCAACTGCAAAGTGTGGATAATGGTACCCACTTTTCTGAAGGGCTTGGAGGTGGATGAGGAAGAGCTCTGCCCAAAGAAGGTGTGTAGTACCATCAGAGGAACATCTGCTGCACTGCTGGATTGGCACCACCGTGGCTCCAGGTGCTGGCTATGTCAGCAGCCAGCATTGCAAAACCCCTTTCATAGTAATATTTATCCAGAAGATAATTATGAGGAAAAGGAAAGAAAACTGACCAGTCCTAATTAATACCAGCCCTTTAAGGAATGAATTTGAAAGCTAGTTTTCTAGGTATCAGATGATAGGAATCATAAAGTTAAGCATGAGCTTACTTTAATGAACCTGGTCAAAAGCGCTGTCCGGAGTGTTTATTTATTCATTCATTTTTACTTGAGTAGACAAAGTAAATCTACCTTTGGTTTTCATAAAATCTTTCTTGCTACATTTTATTTAGTTTAAGTTGGCATCTATTTGATTCAACATGGAAAGCCCAGCCAAATCCAATTAGTGTCATTGAAACTCATGGAGTTCCCTTTTTCTCTTTTTTACCCTCACTTTAACAACCCAGAAAAAGAATTCCAGAGATCAAAATTTGAAACTGTTCCCATTTCTCACCTGCAGAAGGGATGAGATGGAGGGGAGTAAATAATAATAATAATGTCAGAAGTACAAGGCCAAGTTGAATAGGGCTTGGAGCAATCTGTTCTGGCGGAAAATGACCCTACCCCTGGCAGAGGGGTTGGAACTAGATGGACTTTAAGGTCCCTTCCAATTCAAATCAGTCTATGATTCTATGAAAAGTGGAAAAAAAAAAACCCCGTCTGTGTAGCCCATGTTTGCCTGGCTGGCTGGTTGGTTTTCCCCTCTCGCTACAATACTGCATTTATTTCTGTTAAAACTCCTGAGCAGCCCATCTCAAATCCCAGCGGACTCACATGCATGTGGCAAGCCATGGCGCTGCTGGTGTTACCCACAGACCTCAGTGTGCTGCTCACAAGCAGGGAACCTGGGGCAGCACCTGTATCTTCTGGCTCCTCCCATCCATCCCTCTGCTACTGGAAAGCTCCACGTGGAGCCTGGGCTGATGAAGGACAACAGAGTGTGGTCTGGCAACCATAGGGAAGCATGCAGTCCCTGTCTCAGCTCCTCCACCCTGGCAGGTCCACAGGCCTTCCTGGGTCACCGGCTGCCCCCACAGGCACAGCTTCTGCCTTGGGGAATAAGGCGGTTTCTCCGTCAGCTCCCAGCTGAGGTGGCTCGCTCTGCTTCCCAAAAGGGTGTAGCGGGTGGCAGAGAAACAAGTTAATTTTGCTCACAAAAGCTTCGGTGGCTCATTACAGAAATGGAGACTTCAAAAATATTGCTAAAATATGAATGTTTTGCAGAGGTTGCCACAGAAACTTGTAGAGCATATAATCCAAAATAGGATGTCTAGACAAACTCCTACTGTCTGACCTTTTATGTATTTCCTAATCCAGCCAATCTTGCCAAGCAAATTGGTGACTAAGCAGCAATTCCCTTTACATGGTGTCGTAAAGGCCTGACAAGGCCCAGGTCACGGTTATAAATTTCAGTCTGGCTACTTCAGCAACTCTCGGCTTCCTTTACCAGCACGGCTCCCGTGTGGTTTCTGGGCTATGATGTGTGCTCTGGATCATCGTGAAGTAATTTTGGGGCTGTAAAATCCAAAAGCCACAGCTCCACTGCGAAACAGAGAGCACTTTCATCCGGCAGGACCCCAGAGTTTACATAAAATTGTAAAATAGGGAGGCTGGAGAGAGTCTTGGGTGAAAGAGGAATGAAAGACAGTGGCACCAGAGCCTGCAGCAGCTGCCTTCTTCTGGGGGCCTGGGGCTAGCTACACCCCTTTTCCCAGAACCCCAGGTGCTGACTGCCTGGAGCCAGCAGCACCAGCATGTCATGGAGGTCCTTCTGCCCTGGGTTTCTCTTTTCTTCTCCTTGAAGAAGCCCTTTTGTTTTCCTTTGTTTTCCAGAAGTAGCCCTGCACAAAAAGGCTTCCATCCTCCCATCACAGCAGAAAATAAACAAAGTGCCCTTCAGTGATGCGTCATTTATCAGCACAGTCAGATTCCAAAAGAATCAAAAAAATGGCAATAAAAACAGGGAAGGAGGGAGGGGACATTGACTCAGTACTCAGTAGCCCTTAAAAACTGTCATATGTAGGTGTAACTCAGAATAGTCTGTGATTCAGTAGTAGTTTCTGTGATACAGAAGTATGCAGCTCTCTCTACATACGTGCGTGCACATGTGTGCATACATGCATTTGTATACATACAGATCACAGAACCATAGAATGTCTTGAGTTTGAAGGGACCTTAAAGACCATCTTGTTCCAACTCCTCTGCCATGGGCAAGGACACCTTCCACTAGACCACATTGCTCAGAGCCCTGTCCAGCCTGGCCTTCAACACTTCCAGGGATGGAGCACCATTCTGGGCAACATGTTCCAGTGCCTCACCACCTGCTGAAAAAATAACTTTTTCCAATAATTTCATCTAAATCTCTCATCTTTTAGTTTAAAACCATTCCACCCTTGTTCTGTCACTATCTGCTCTTGTAAAAATTCTCTCCCCCTCCTTTTTGGAGGCCCCTTTTAAGTACTGAAGGGTGCTGCAAGGTCTCCCCAGAACCTTCTCTTCTCCAGGCTGAACAACCTCAACTCTCTCAGCTTGTCCTCATAGGAGAGGTGCTCCTTCCCTCTAATCAAATCTCGTGTCCCTACTCTGGACCTGCTCTAAGAGGCCCATGCCGTTCTTGTGCTGAGGACCCCAGATGTGGTGATGCACAAGCTTGTAAAGGTGAATAGATTTTTACAACAAAAATAATCTGAAGCAGAAACTTTTTTTTTTTTTTAATATTTTGTTCCACATTGCCCATTCCTCTCTTACCACAGAGCAAGATTTAGGGCTGTGCTTAGGGTGAAGCTAGGAAGTCTGCCACGGACAGTGGTCTGAGACTGAAAGTATTAGTGTTTCTGAGTTAAGTTGTCCCAGGTACATGTTCTGGTAAGCTTAAGGAAGTCCTGTACACACCTCAGGGACAGGGTTGTGCAACACATATGTTACTGAGCAGAAAGCAAGTGTGAGAGAGAGAAAAGAGAGCTATTGTCAGAAGGAAATAGGAGGGAATTAGTAAGAAAAAAGAAGGGAAATTACCTGCAATTTAATCAGCACATTAATAGTATCATGTGCTGTACAGTATTATGTAGTGCTAATTATGCACTGTGTATTACACAGTGGTAAGAATTAACAACTTAATATCTGGCCTCTCCATGTAGCTTGTTATAGAGAGGTGTTGGATTTTATATATATTTTCTGTGAACTTTAATTTTCCATGTGGTGTTTGATCAGGAAATGGAGAGCCCCTCAGGTGAAGTGCCAGGAGAAACCTTCCTGAGGAGGATGTGTTCTGCAGTGTGTGTGGAGAAGATCCCAGGGGCAAATATTTCATCTTCTGAACCATTCACTTATGCACAATACGTTGTTTCCACCACAGAGGTTTCATTCTTAAGAAATACTAAAAAAACAAAGGTGAAGAAAAATATTTCTGTGATGCATGGGCAATTCATACAAGTGCAAAAGAAATTAAGAGCTTGTGATGAATTAGAGAATAACAGGAGGCACGTAAGGAAAAACATTGCATTGAATCCAGGTCCTTCATTCGTGATAAACAGTTGCTCCTTCCATCTGGAGCTTCACAAATTTCTTCTTCAAACAAATGGTTAGGCCACCACAGCATCTGAAACCCAGAAAATCTCCCAAATCTTGAAAAAATTGTCTCCTGGAGGGGAGCATCAGGCAACCCATGCTCTGTGTGTGACACAGGAAGCTCTTCTTAGGATACAAATATACAAGTACTAAACAGCATTCAATGCAGCCTGGGCTGTGGTTCACATTAAAAATAAAGGAGACAATAATGGGCATGATAAGAGGGTCACAGATGTCTAGAAGAACAGATAAACAAGCATTTGAAGAATTCCAGTAGTGCAAAATACAGAAGAGAGTGAAGAGTTCAGAAATTAGCAGCCCAAAGTAAAAGCAAATCTAGAAGTTTCTAAACCTAACCCTCACCTTAACAATCATGAAAAAACTGTAGCTCCAACATTAACCATAAACTTAATCCTAACCTAAAAATTATAACCCAAAGCCTTACTCTAACCAACACAACCTTAACTCTAATGACCCTAACCCTAATAATCCTAACAGTAAGCCATAACTCTAAATGTCTTAACCCTAAACCCTAACCCTAATCCTATGTCAATGCAGATTTAGAAGTGTCTAAAGCAAACCTTACTGCCTTAACCCAAACCAGGGTAAGACTGGATCAGATTTCTCACATTAGAAATCATTCCTTTCAGCTTTTCTCATAGCAATTCCCTGAGGCCATTTTTCTGGCCAGATTGTGTTATGGCTCCTCCTTTTTGCTTGAATGAAAATGATGAGTGGATGCTGTGGTCTTTTGCTTAAGGGGCACTCTCCCTGGGGGGAGCAGAGACTTGTGCACTTCAATCTACACAGACACAGGTGAGTCCCCCTGTTGCCATAGCTGGCAGTGCCTGTGATGTACCTGTGAGTTCATCTTAGCTGCTGGCTGCAAAGAGCTGCCTGCTTGGGGTGCAGTGATGCTGGCCTTCCTCAGGAGGTCCTGCCACATCCCTCTTTCCCACTCCCTGCTCTTCTTAGAACAAGGACCCACTCTTTTTTTTTTTTTTTTTTTGAAAGAAAGACTTGTGTTCCCTGCAAATGGCAAATGTAAGCAAAATTATATTCTGATGTATGGTTAGATTTCACTGAGAAAATCTGATCAGTGGCAGTCTGATCTCTCTCTCTGTTTCAGCCCCCTCACACACCGAATTATTTGTGTATATGTCTGTCATTTTCTGTCATGTAGCTGTCAAACTGCACCACAGTCCCACCCCATGAGAAATGGATTATTTAGTTTGATGTTTGCTTTCTGAACAGGGCTGTTGTGTGTTGCTCTACTACTCGTTCTGGCAGGCTTTTGTCTGAGCACAGCACTCATTGCTGTTTCCTCTGTTACCTATTAATGGTCACAAGATGGTCCAGTCAAGAGATAGTGCTCCTCTGGAAAATATTTATAAGGGAAGGACAAAGCAACATGCTAGCCTTTTTTAACTACAAAATTAGCAGGCTCATAGTTCTCAAGATCTTCTCCATTTTCTCAGATGTATTTTCTTATAACTAAAAAGAAAATGCAATTGGGCAAAATACTATGGTGTGCTTTGTTACAGAAAGCATAAAATGTACCCTGATGTATGAAAGGGATGCACTTTCATCTTTTCAACATAAACAGGAGGCAGGTGGCCAGCAGGAACTATTGACACCATCAATCTTTTTCCTCTTTTTATATCTTAGAGAAATAAAACCTAACACATACTGCGAAGTTACAAATTTTACACCCAGTCTATATAGCTGTTTCCTGTCACTGGTAGCCTCATCATTTCTCTTACATTCCCTCTACTCATTTAGCACATCTTCTTGTTGCATCATATAATAATTTTGTTTTTCAGCTCCAGAGGAGATAACTACCACTGTAGGATGGAGCCTTGATATAATAAGAATTCTAGATGAAAAATTATTAGATAGAGAACAGCAGAAGTCAGCACTAAGACCAAACAAACCCAAACAAAACCACCTTGGTGTCTTTTTTTTTTTTTTAATAGGAAAAACAACATTTTTCTCTTGTTTGAAAAACTAATTTTCCTGATATAAGCAAAGGCAGCTCCTACCAAAGATTTTGTGGTCTACATAGCAGTCAGCAGAGTGGTAGGAATACATAAGTAATATTAATGTTTCTTTGGATTAACATTGGATTTGACAATGAAATTGCCCAACCAACCAAATGCTGACTCCATCCCAAAAATAAATGCAAACTCCAGGCTGACTGGAACCTGGAAATCTTATGAAGACACTAACATTAACTGCTCCCCTGGAATGCCTCAACGCTGTCTGCATGTTCAGCTGGTCTCACTTTACATGTTCCCCTGTCTGAGCAACAGCGAGCTGCAGGCAATTGAGTCAGCAGAAGGGAAGTGAGCGCTGAAGTGAATGCACACAGACACAGCCCAGCTCTTGCAGTTGGTTTGTTTAATGGCTGTAGTCACTGACATCTTCATAACACCATTAGAGGTCAAGCTGCTGTTGTCTGAAAGTGGGTCTTGCCCTGTGAGGCAGAGAAGAGCCTCATTTAGGCTGCTCTTCACCCAGCTGAATTGTTCTGTCTGATAGAGGCCAGTAGCGAGTATTCATGTCACACTTTTCACCCCATGATCAGGAAAAGGACTAAACCCAGTGGCCACAGTGCCAAGGAAACAACCTTCTTGTCTTTGAAAGCTCCAACATCTTACACATGTCTTTCAAAGTCTGTCAATCCAGTCCACATCATCATTTTCTGCAGCCCCTAACTCCTGTGTTACAATACAAACAATAGGATCGTTGTGTTTTACAGGACAATTCCCTGGTGAGGAAATCTATTTGGTCTTTGACCTTTTTCTGTGTATGATTTCAGGATGTTTATCATCACCTCACAAGGTACAGCAGTGACACTATTTCTAAAGCAAATATCACTGTCCATAAACATGGATGATGTTGCCAAAGGTCTGTTGGCTGAATCTTTTAAATAAAAACAAGAAAATGAAAGTTAAAATGGGCACATTGTGGGCTCAGAGATTATGAGAAGAGCTATAATCTGAAAAAAGAAAATGGAAACAGTAACTCCTCTATTCATTTAATGAAAAAATCAGTAATTTTGATATTTGATACCAATACGTAACTCATCAAAAGGGTGACTGGCATCCTTTTTATTATGCTGCAACTAACTTTTGCACTTTTTATTTCAGAGGAGCATCTCTGGCACCCCGCTACATGAGGTACCGTCCAAGTAAGCAAGGGTTGACCAAGCTGGTCTGGCACTTGTGTATTATTTTATTCGAAGCACCTTATGATTAAAACACATTTGATATCAAGCCCCATTTTTTAACAATTAACTTTTAGAAACCAAAGCAAGTAAGAGAGCATTACTTCAAACACATTTGAATCTTTGCCATACAATTTTTGCTGTTTTCCAATGAACAAAGAAAGTTTATTGAAGGGAATTTAGACATTCTCCATACCAAAGTAGGGACTTGTAAGAAAAGCTAATGAATAATATAGCACTGCATTAGTCAAGGACAGAATACTATTTCATACAGCAAAAATCAGAAAAACAATGATGCTAACAAGCACATAAAAAAAGAATATCCATTGGGACTCACAACCTTGCTTTTGATCAAAATGTCCCAGTTCTTATCCAAGCGGGTTTCCTCTGGCACATGTTCAGTACAGAAAATTGCCACAGGGCTGCTTGCCAAGCTCTGTCTAAAGGGAAAGAGCCAAGAGCAAGGGTAAAGAAGGAAGTGGCATGTTGTAGGAAACACCTCAGCAGGTAATACTGCAGGGAGCTCAGACACCATTGTTAGCTGGAAGACTGCCACCATTTACAGAGGATGTCCAAGTACTTGCCCTCATGACAAAAAGGAGGTGTGATTGCAGCCTGGATACTTATCTGTGATAGTTTTTTGTCTGGCAGCTCTGCAGGACAGTGGTAGTTAAGGCATGCTGGCAAAAGCAGCAGCACCTTCCTACAACAGAGCACCTCCCTCAGGACCACAAAGCCCCACAGACCTTGACTTTTTGATTGCTGGGCTGTGGGGTAGTCTTCAGTGCTCTTATGCCCAGACCAGCTAGAAGCACTTTCAGGCAGTAGCCAGGCTGCCTGCACCCTGTGCAGCAAGGCCAGGGGTTTCTCCTTCCCCTAGGCAGTCAGAAAGCATATTCTTTTTAATCTATTCTTTTCTAATCTAATGTATTCTAATCTACTCTATTCTGAGGTTTTCTTTTTAATCTAAGACAGAGTATCTAGAATCTAGAAAGAGCTCCTTGCATTTAAATGGTAAGCTCCAAAAATCAGTTCCTGCCTTTGCATTTTGGGTAACACAGAGCACAGTGCCAGTCCCACCAAAAGGCTTTGTGGGATATGAACATGTGCGAAAAGTATGCAGGCCTTATTCTAATCCTACCTCACTTTTGCACTGTGATTAGTCTGAATTTCTCAGGGTAACCGAGAGCAAAGTCAGGCACCACACTCAAATCACGGTATTGTGCTGAGCAAAGCAAAGTCATTAGTTTTTCCCTTTCTACTTCCTTATTTCTAATTTTGAATAAGGAAGCTATCCTTGGAGCACTTCATTCCCTATTTCTCATTGTCATAATGTATGTTCCTCTTTGACACATGAGTAATTTTCTCAGGCTGATGATTTTCTTGTATCCCCTCAAAACATTATTTCAAAGTAGTCCAAAAAAGCCACATCCACACAAACTAGAACAATGTAAAACTGGCTTAATTTCAGGATGCGACAAATTTAACATGTAGATCCTAACCATTTAAAGATTTTATGAGTTCAAGTTTATTCAAATCTGGAACTCAAGTCAATGTGAAGGAATGCAGGAAGAGAGGGGAGGCCAATCATACAGACACCCTCCCTCCCATATTTTCAGGAATCGTCTTATGCTAAAATAATAGACTTCTGTGTAGACTCAGATGTTTCTTCTATTAAGATGTCTAAAAAACCAGAGTTTTATAACGTGCAGCTTTTCCTAGAATTGTGGTTCTATTCCACTGTAAAAGTTCATTACCTTACTTACTAACCAGTAAAAACAGGCCTTTCAGGTTATTTTTTTCCTCTCTGAATCCAGCCTACAGCATGCTTCTAGCAGCCCATAGCACTCATACAGGAAGAAGGCACAAGACTGGAGACATGCCAGGGGCTTAGACACAAGGAGTTGCCATTGCCTCTTCCCAGCCCCAGAAGAGATACCAAACTGGTTTTGGATGTGCTCTGCCAGTGCAGTGCAAATAGCCTACTCTACTTGAAAGAGTCAGTGTTTTCCCTCAGATAGTTCCATCTGCTTTTTCACCTCCTTTCAACTTCTTTAAGGCTGGGATGGTTGTTTCTGTGCTCCTCTATATGAACATCACCTGAACATAAATCTACCAGCTCCAGCATCCCTCCCTGCTGGAACCCTAGATCAGAGTACGGATCACAGGGTATGACCTATACAAAATATAATCAAGAGGAGATTTAGACTCAAGGCAGTAAAGAATGCTCAAAAGACTCTGGAAACACCGTATGCATTTTGCAAGCCAGATGAGAGAAGGCATAAAGCAGTGGGGTGATCACCCAGCAAAAGCCAGATTTCAAGAGGGGTTGGCCAGTCTTTGCTGGTGCAAGGTGCCACTGACGCCGGCTGTTTGCTGGTACTTCTGCAGCACTTCCCCTACACTTTGTTCTGTCCTTTCTGTTTGCAGCAAGACAAAATTCCCCCTAAATAACCACTGTATTATTTTATAGATTTAACCTTGTAACTCTTTCCTCTTATTTCCCTCTAAGTCACACGTTATCTCTTTCACTGTTAAATATTTCCTGTCTGTTCATTCATCGGCTTATTTTAGCTTCTTCCTTCCTCTTAATTGGCTGCCTGCCCCCTATATGTCTGCCTTACATGTTTATACCCTTAGCCATTGTTGCCTGTTTTCTTGGTCAGTGAATTGGTTCCCATTCTTTGCCATTGTGAAACTCTCAAAAAAGAGCTGACTTGCTTCACATTCCCTTTGTGTGAAACACGCCCCTTGCGGTCCCCAACACAGCAGCCATCCTGAACCTGTGGCACTTCTCTGGAGTAGAGTTCCACAGCAAGAATAGGCACAGTCTGGGCCGTAGCCCTTCATACTTGTGTTTAGCAGGTCACTTCAAGCTTCATCTAGATTTTATTTAAATTCTCTTATTTCCTTTCTCTACTGAAAACAAACCTTCCCTCCTCTTATAAAACTCCTATGGGATCCCCAGGGACTCAAAGCCAACTTGAACTTTGGAAAGCTCTATTCCTGATACATCCTAGCAACCCATTGAAAGGAAGTAACAATTCCCAGATACCCTCAGCTACTCTCCTTTTGTCCAATATATACACAAACATATAGATGTGTGGGATTTTTTTATCCCCATGAAGTTCATGTTGTATGCAGTAGCATACCACATTAAGATGCTAAGAGCCTCTTCTGTCAGTTCGTGCTGATCTAAGAGGCACAGGAATCGTATCCCAAAGTAGAATTCTTCAGAAAAAGGCATTTGCTTTTTCTATACCTGTTCTACTGAGATGTTCTCTCCCAGCACTTACCCCCTGCTGTTACTTAGGTGCTGTCTTGTGGTTTATATTACAGATACTAGAAAGAAAAAGCAGCAAGAGGATGAGTGGGAGCTCTTCTGTCTCAGATTTGTTTGATTAGCAAAAAGCACCCAGTGAGCTCCTGAGACCACAATGGAGGAATGGATGGGATAATCCAGGATTAGATTTCTGTACTACTTGACTTTCTAATTTTTTTGTTAAAATGAAGATTATTGCTTCAAGTCAAAAGTTCATTAAAATATTGAAACTGGAAAGAAAAGTATGTTGAATGTGGCTGAAACACAGATCACTCAGAGGGAGGTCTATCTTGCAGCCTTGCACATGTAGTCCACACTCTTAGAGACAAGGAATGTGCATGCCAGATGACCTGGTGCTGTGCAATTGCAGGGGCCACAGCCCATTAGAAAGTAATTCTGACTGTGAATGCAGCATTTGCTGGAGGTAACTGTGCAGTAAAAATAAAAAATGGCAACCCAAAGTCTCATGCATATTTACTAAAATAAATAAAATCAGTCTGATGGTTTTCTATTAGTATTTTTTCTTGTGTCAGCTTTGCATTAAGTTGCAGACTGGCTTTGTAATTATCTGAGCACAAAACAGTCCTAAAAAGAGGAGGAAAGCATCCTTCTTACTCCACAGCACCTCAGTGCAAACTCTTAAAATAAGTAACTGTAGTGGACAATCATCCTTAGAATCTTAGATAAATGCACAATTTCAGCCAATTCTTAAAATTTGCATTTCTCACTTTTTCTAGATACACTCACCAGAAAAAAAAAAAAAAAAAAGATAGTTTCTAAGTCAGACCTTTCATGTACAAAAAGATTTGTTGCCAAGGTATATACAGGCTTAGACACACATTTATGCTTCTATAGACACCTTGTGCAACAAGCGTGTAAGTACTGCCATTTTTGGAGAACTTTCTATTTCCTCTCTTTCTTTGTCTCAGCATGGCTTCAGCATTTACTTGTGGTTTTTCTCCCAGTCACTGGATTGCAGTGCTGAAGAGACAAATGTTTTTCAGTTTCTTATACCTATACTGCTCCTCACTTAGATCACCAGAGCCTGCTACGTGATTAGTTAGTGTATCTAAATTTCAGGTTCACTAACCACTTCAGGAGACATTGTGAGAAGCTGACACAAGGCTACATCTTTGGTGAGTACCTGCCCATTTCAAAACCCACATTTAGTGGGAATCTCAGCTATAAAGAGCTTGTCATATGTGTACACGCACATTGTAAAGCTTGCATTTTTAACATTTGTAAATTGAAGCATCTGTCAGAGACTGAAAATAGTTCATGTCTCAAACATTGATATAAAGTTCTAAAGAAGCTACAACCACAGAAATCTCCTTGAAGAACCTTGGACTGCAAGTCAAACTACTGAGATTAAATAAAGGGAAAACCCATTCTTTCATCAACCTCAGGCCCAGGGAGAAACAAACAAGTAAACAAAGAAGAGAATGTGAGCCAAACCCAGCAGCTGTGCTAAGGATCTTCCCTGGCTGAGTTTGGGGTGGGGGACACCACAGCCCACAGAAGCCAGGTTTACACAGACGTCCCCCTGAAATGAGGCAGGGAGGGGGAGGAGGTTTCGGGTATAACCTCTGCTCAGGGGCGGTGAACACCCACCCTCCCTTATGCAAACTGGCCCAGCTGTGGAACCCCCAACCCCACAGGCCACATCCACGGGACTTTGACGTGAGAGGCTTTGCACCACAGGACTGCACGTGATGCAACAAATCCAGAGTCTGCTGTAAGAGACTGTCCCCCCTCCCCCAGGGGGACATACCCAGACATTCCTACCTAGCCAGAGCATATATAAACCCATCAGATTCTATGCTTTTCAGGGGGACCTTCACCACCAAGAAGACCAGCTGGAGAGGATCAATGGAACATCGTTGGGATCCCGGGAGTGGTGATATTTTCCTTATTCTGTCCCTGTCACCCTCTTTCTGTCTCCCCCACCTATTTTCTACTTTTCTTTCTTTCTTTCTTTCTTTCTTTCTTTCTTTCTTTCTTTCTTTCTT
>VZTE01001278.1:675844-688591 GCA_013397775.1 Eulacestoma nigropectus | reverse complement strand
CTGCCCTTCCTTCCTTCCTTCCTTCCTTCCTTCCTTCCTTCCTTCCTTCCTTCCTTCCTTCCTTCCTCTCCCTCTCTCTCTCTCTCATATTTACCATCAAATAAAACCCTTACTATTGACTGGCATATGGTCTCGTTTGCACCTTAATTCGGCCAGAGGAATTTCCAAAGAACCTTAATTACTGGATCCTAACAGCATCTGAGAGGAGATGCTCTCACAGCTCAGCAGAAATCTCTCCTTTCATGCTGCTCAGTTTTCATTACAGGAGTGCTTTATACCACTCTGTAAGTAAATAGTTATTAATAGATAAAATGCCAAGAGAGAGACACCAGCAGTTGGTCTCTATCCTAGACAACTCCTCAGTTTTGCAGGACTAATAGAACACCTTATTGTTCACTGCAATCAGGTACCCTTTTCAACTCTTGGGCTCTCACTGCAGTTGAATTCCACGTTTTTGCAGGCAAGTCTTTATGGCACCATGAGGGCAGAGCTCAGCTCCAGCTCACAGCAATTCCCCACTGCACCACCTGACCCACCAGTGTGGTTTCTTGTGTGCAGTGTGCAGCTCAGCAATCTCCACAGTGCACGGAGATGAAGGGTTAGCTCAGCACCAGGCTATTCAAACTGCTTTTAAGCAAGTTCTGTTCCAAGTATTGTGGGCTTCCCCATGCCTTACCTCTACTTTGATTATTGTGGCCTTCCCTGATTGCTTAGATAAAGGATCCCTGGAGTTAATGGGAAACATTATAACTCTCAAAATGGGAACCCACCTCACAGACTGATACAGCTCTCAAAGGGAAGCTCATTCACTGCACTGACAGCATGGGCTCTCCTGCTCAGGCCAAGCTCTTAACTTATGATCTTTCACCTCTAGCCCATAGTGAAAGACAGGATGGCTGGTCCAAGAGGCCTGTCTCCACCTAAGAGGTACTGCAGCTAATTGTTACCAATTTCTGTATAAGTCTATTTCTATGGCTCCAGTATTAGCCTAGGCTTATTATTAGTAGTGAGTCCACAACACTCAGGCTTGTAACATTACTGATTTCTATTTTGCTGTGACTTCCTGGCATAACTAGGTTATCTGTCCTAGCTATTCACCTTAGAGAGGGGGGTGCCTCATTCAGATGCCTTCCTGCCCTCTCTTCACCATTTTGTGCTGAGAAGTTAAACAACCTGACTGACCTTCAGAATCACAGCCTTAAACATATTTCATGCAGTTGCCCTCTGAGGAGTGCAGACAAAGTAATTAAACTGCCAGCAATTTCCTAGAGCAGGAAACCAACTTGGAGTCTTTTAGGTGTTGGGCTAGCACTCAAATGTGATGCCCATATTCCTAACTATGTCAAAATGCACATGGGTTGGCATATAGACAGTCATACCTCCAAATGAAAGCAGTATTGGACAGTTTTCCCATGAAAATGCTACATAAAACCTCTCAGGGTGAAAGTAGACTCCACTTACTGATCCTCACACTCTAAATACTCACACAGTTTCCATAACCATGTCTGTTGTACACTCCAGCCATGATGAGCAGACCCATTTACACTTTCATTAAAACCAAACGTTCTGAAGAAGAAAAGATCCCCTTTCAAAAGTGCTACATAATTAATGTCTATGAAAGGTGGACAGGATTTTAAAGAAATGGGAGAGATGAGAAGCCACTGCCCAGTACAGGCAAAATGCTGTGCTCTACAGTCATGTGGAGTCACACATTCCAACTACTACTCATACCATTTCCTCCAGACATCTAATTTGAGTGCCATGCAAACACACAGTCAGAAGTCCAGGTTTATTGCAAAGGAAAAAAGAAAGATATTTCAGCCAGGAGCTCAGAGCATAGAAGGACGGACACTTGGTCTACAGTCAAACTACAGGATTCATCCCAGCTTGGATCTCTCTTGATTTTCACAATTTACATATGGGATCTGATAATTTACAACTTAGGTGGATCAGTTCAACCCAGTCCTCAAAACAGGCAGTTTGGCAGGATCTGCCTTGAATCAAAGCTGCTTCTTGTGCAAAATATGCAAGTCTCCCATGACTGAGAAACTGAATTTATCCAGGTTTCTACATGTACCAAGACTAACTGGGTATTTGACTTTTACAAATTCATAACACAACTCTAGTCTGTTTGCAAAGCCATGTAAGTGACAACAATCCAACAAATCTAATGTTTTCTCTTCTAAGGCTGAGCATAGAAGCCACATCCTCTGATGGTACTTACAATGCTGAAAATTTTGCTTTGCAGGGTAACAAGTGAGGCTGCACTTTGACTACTGTGTTCAGTTCTGGGTCCCTCAATTCAAGAAAGACATCGAAGTGCTGAAGTGTGTCCAAAGAAGGGCAACAGAGCTGGTGAATGTCTAGAAAACAAGTCATATGAGGAGAAGCTGAGGGAACTGGAGTTGTTTAGTCTGGAGAAAAGAAGGCTCAGGGCAGACCTTATCACTCTCTACAACTGACTGAAAGGAGTTTGTAGCCAGGTGGGGCTATTCTGCCATGTCTCAAAGTGAAAGGTCACAAGGAAATGTCCTTCAGTTGTGCCAGGGGAGGTTCAGATTAGATACTATAAAAATATTTAACTGAAAGAATGGTAGGCACTGGAATAAGTTGCCCAGGGAGGTGGTGGAGTCACTGTCTCTGAACGTGTTCAAGAGTTGTCTGGATGTGGCACTTGGGGATATGGTTTAGGGGTGACTATGGTGGTGCTGGATTTATGGTTGGACTAGATGTTCTGAAAGGTCTCTTCCAACCTTGATGATTCTCTGATTCTGTAACCCTTTGCTCTGGAGCTTTGTTCTCCCCTGCTCACTGGGCTAAAAAATCCCAAAATTGATGCTGAGCTAACTGCTGTCCCCAAAGGCTTAAACACCCACCTCTTTTTCTCCAAAGGCAATGACCATACAACATCACTAAAACAGCCACCATCAAGGATCACAAGACCCTCCTCATCTACTTAGAATGACAAATCTCTGTTGCCAGTGATTTCTGTATGCACGGATCTCACGTTGTTGGCAATTACATTGACAGTGAAAACCAGATATGTTCTTCAATCATCATGTCAGCCATTTTCCATCTCATAATTGATTTCAAGCCACTCACAGCTCTGACCACATGGAGCAACTCCTGCAACAGAGAGCTATTCACCTATGGAAGCTTGAAAATACCCAACCAGTTCAAGCAGCTACAACTGCTTGAACTCAGAGCGAAAAATTAGAATCAGCTGTTTAGCACAGCCTAAGAGTCTCCATGTTACGGGAGCTATGGCACCTAAACTGAGAGAAAGCCAAGGGGGAATATATTTTGTCATAGCTCTTTACTACAGCAGTGGTAAAAGTAACTTTGAATTCACAACTTACTGTTGTTTTAAAAGAGCCTCACTAGCTGTCTAGGTATTGTACAGGTGGAAATGGGCGTGATTCAGGAAAACAGATTGTTCATTCATTTTCTAAGTTATGTTTTCCTATCTAAACCAGAAATTTCCATGGGCTGTTGCCACCTCTAACTAAAAGCACAGCTTCTGAAATACCTATGACAGCAACACTGAATAGCTACTTTTCTGCCAAGTGGCTTAGAAAACAAGTTGCATGGGGCAAGTATAACTTAAGAGCAGACAACATGTCTTGCATGACTCATACCAACCCCTGCCTGCTATTCTGGTAGGCAGGGACATGAACTGGCTTCACATCCAAGCAGTTTTCCCTCCTCAGACTCTATGGCACTTATCATTGGGGTGAAATCAATGTTTGTTTACTGTCTCTGAGTAAACTAGGGGTATGGAAAGAGGAGGAGTCCCAAACCTCAAAAGCCAAAATGAAGAATTCAAGGAAAGTTGAAAATTGCAGCAGTCCATTTACCACAGATGAGAGAAGAGAGGAATTTTAACTTGAAGAGAAGGTGGGGGGAAGCTCCTATCACTGCTTCCACCTTTGTCCTCGGTTTCTGCAGCGCTGTTCCCAGCTGCCAGCTGGAGGAGAGCAGTCTGTGCCTTTGTGCACACTTACAACAGTAAGTGCAGTGTCCTGGGATCGCTCTCTGCCTCTGCATTCTTAAGAAAAAGTATTTTCACTTTTTGACATTTTTAGTCAGAAATTAGAGCGGCCAAGCACATTATTAAATTCAGCCTCAGTTTCAAGAAAGGGATGGTGTGGGTGTGTCTGACCACGACTACAATGAGGAGATAACTGTTTCTAGGAGAGGAGTGTCAACTTTTATTTTTGGGACAGCCAAGTTGGCAGATACTCTTGGCTTCCACGGCACAATTCATGTGAAACGCAAAAATAAAAAAAAAAAAAAAGAAAAGAAAGAAGAAATTTAACTAGTGCTGCCCAAGAAAACCAGACAGACACACATGAAAAAGGAATGATGTACCATATAAAGCATTAAATACACGCTCACACAGGCAGGACTGTGCTTTATAGGATTTGAACCATATGCACATCTACACATACACACGCACTAACTCACACCAATAAATCATTTTAGCCAGACTATCTGTCTGGTGTGTGGAACAGAAACACTTATGAAATCTATTTTCTTATTTTAGCAGCAGGCTAATAATTGATAAAGAGCCAGATCGGGGGCTCTGAGTTTTATATGACAGATATACAAGGCTGCCGTTCTCCTCCTGTGTGCTTTGCCCCTTCTCTCGCCTACAGCAGCTCCAGCCTGAGAGTGATCAGAGCCTCTCCCTGACTGGCACAGACTGGGATCCTCAGCAGCTGCTCAGCAGCCCTGCAAGGGCAGGGCAGATCTCCTGATTTAGCTAAAGCAGCAAGAAAGAAGCAGCCAGTGGGGTGACTCAACAGGGGCAGGAGTCAGCTGTGAGTATGGCCCTGGCCTTGTTTGGGCGTTGGTGGCTGCTGGCACAGTCCTTTGGGTAAGGTCTGGACACAGAGATGTGCTTCCAACATGGTTCCAAGACTCCCCCAGCAGCATCCTGGCAGACAGCACCGATGTGGGGTTGGCAGTGAGGTCTCATTGTAAGGAGAGTGTGGGCAAAGCAGCAGAAGTAAAAATGTCCTGACGGCCCTTCTGAAATTGCCCCCACCAGCTCTGGAGACACTGGGAGGCAGGGAAGCATGGTCAATACTAGTGAAAACAATGGATTACTCTGAGCACCAGGGCTTCCCTCCCTCCTCTATGCGTCACTTGCCTTACACTGCCAGCCCCAGACACTATATCAATGAGATATTGTCTGAAGTTTATTTTTCTAGGTTTTTTTTTCCTATATCTCTTTTTGGCATGGACTGTTCCCCACCCTTCCCAAACAAACTCTAAGGCAAAGTTTAGCGTCTCTCAGCGATAACCCATTTCTGGATGCTGGAGTGACTCTGGACTGTTGGCTTTGGGCAGCTGCTGGCAAAGGGGCAGGTCAGGTGGAGGAGAGCCAGACTAGATCTGGGCCAGGTGGAGGAGAGATGCCACACCGTGGGACCACCCATCCCAGGCTGTGTACTGCCCCTGGAATAACCTCCCCTGAATGATCCTGTGGTCCTTCTGAATGGTCAGCTCAGACTGGCTGCTTCTTTCAGGCTTTTTGCATCCTGTCTTCTGCTCCCCACTCTCCCTCTTAACACACTACTGACTCTTTGTTCTTTTAATGTATAGTCAGATTGTGGAAAAAAAAATACAACAAAAAACATAGACTTAAAATACAGCCAAATTGTGGGGAAAAAAATAGTGAAACACAACCCACTCTCAAATTATTTCCATATCGCTTGTCATAAATAAGGGGCAACTCTTTTTCAGGCAGTTCCATTTTTTTGGCCACTTAATACCCTTTCATTAAAGGGCCACAACTGGCTCCTCAGACTCTCTTGAGAGGCAGGACAGGGATAAGCCCCACTTTGGTGAATCTCGCAAAACAAAGAATGTGTTTACTTCAGTGCCTGGAGCCTGCCAAGTAAGCTTGCCAACAGGACGTGTTGCTGGCGTGGAAAGAGTATTTACCAGGCTTCCCACTAACAGAAATACCTGATGCTTGTAGTGATCTTCCTTCTGTTAGGCTGTAAGGAGTCCAAGGCTCAGGGGAGGCTGCTTTGTTTGGGCTGAGCCCTACACAAAAGCAGCCGGAGAGAGAAGCTGCACTGCAGGTTCTGATTTTCGCTAATTGCATCTGCCTTGATTTTCTCCCCCACATCATTCCTGTGTAAAAGGACTGGAGCTGCCTCAAGGATATGCCTCCCTTTTTGACTCCAAGACAGCTGGAGTGCAGTGTTCAGCTTCAAGAAGGCAGTTGTACGATGCACACCCTGTTGAGTGAAGGGAAGCAAATCTGTGAGTGCCACCAGAAAACTGGCTTCTCCCCTTCCCTACAAGGTCTTCTGCAACCCATCAGCAAAGAAAAACCAAGTGAAACTTCATCTTTGGATTCTGAAAGCTATTTTAGCTATCCAATTCTCAGTGAAACCATCAGGATTTAAAAGTTAAGCTGCATTTAAGGTAACAATCACTTCAGATTATGCTTCCATTACAATGGCACCAAAGTGTTCCAGAGCAGCTCTGAAGGATGCTCTCTCTGGGGGACTTTCCTTCCAGGGGCAGTACCACACACCTCAGTTCCCTGCTAACCTACACAGGGAGTCACCACTTCTATTAGGTCTGCTCAGAGAGATTTGCTCCTGGTTAGCTTCACTTTTAAACCCCATCACTTGTGAAATGATGATTTGTGCCCAACAGGGCTCTCTAGTACAGCAGAAAGCAGTTCAGTTTGTAACTGGAGCATGTTTGTGCTCCTTTGGGTATGGGAGGTCTATACCATGCTGGGGCTGTGGGAATTTGCCAGCTGAGTAGAGATACCACACACTGGGACTGAGGAGAAACAGAATTCCTTGCACATCAGTGCTGACATTTTAATATTACATCATTGCAAATTATGATGATTGCAGAGTACAGACCTCGGCATCTACTTTTACCTTGGCATCTGCTTCTAGCCAGAGAGGAAAGGGTAGAGAAGCAAGGCTCTGTCTTTAGCTTGTATCCTCTGGGCTGGAGTCTTCCTATCCAGTTTTTGTCTGCCATCAGCAGAGATGTTACACTGAACACCATAGTTTGTGCAATGCATACCACCTTCATCTGACTTCAAACCTAGTAACCCTATTTACATCTTCAAATAGTTTGATCCAGGAATTTAATGGGAGCTTTACCTTCTAATCCCAAGCTACATTTGGTTGAGTTTGGCCCTGTATGTGGGAAAAACCCTTTGGAGAAGCACAGTAGTTACTGTACAGACACAGTTGCTGTTTTTCCAAATGAAACACAGTGTTTAATCTGTTTCAATGCTGTTTTAAGTCAAATCAATTTGGCCCATGTGTTGCTCTGTATTCATTTTGCCAGATTTGAATTTTGTGTTTGGAGTTTGGGTTGGTAAGTTAATAATGACAACAACATGTCTGAAACAAGAACAAATTAACTCTATTTATACCAGCACAAGAAGAATTATGAAAGACTCGCAGAGCCAAATGTCAAGCAGGCTTTGGTATGCATGGAATACATTCAGGAGACTACAGAGTTTGGCGACAGAAATACCAAGGAGCTGGGAGGAAGGTTGATTGGAAAGCAGATGCAGGCTTTTGCTGTGGTGGGGAGATTCGATGAAACAAGCCATCTTAGGAGAGGACTAGATCTGGTGTAGGTGCTTGGACCAGTGATAACCATGTCTCCAGTGCAGACCCTGGTGCGTGGCACACTGGCTGTGACACGTGGGCTGGACTGCAATTACTCACTCCAAAAATGAAATGGTTAAGACAACTGCAGAGCTGTCATGTACAGAGAAGTATGTGACATCTTACCAGCTGAAATATTTGAGGCCAAACATTGTTACTCATTGGGAGCTCTGCCGTTAAGCTTCCTCTCCCCTGATATTTATGATTAACACTTTGAAACATCTGCATTGCCTTTTTGACTCACAAGAATTCCAGTTAAAGGGAACAAACTTTCTGTAGCAAAGTTTCTGACTGTTACAAAAGAGAAGACTTCCAGAGCAGCTGTCTCTTACCCTGTTCTTTCCCCAAGGCAGTAAACAGCCTTTGGAAATGAAGTCTCTTCCAGTGCCCCAGCTCACAGCTCTGCACCCAGAGAGCTCCCCACACCCTGCCAAGAACTAACGAGGCATTGGCTCCTCTCAGGCTCCCAGGATGCTGGAAACACATGTGAGGGGCCAGTGACCCAACCTGTGTCACACCCACACCCACACCCACCCCCCTCTTTGTACCATTGGCTTTAGCATGTCTGGCCAGGCTCTACCTTAGAAAAGCTAGGATGGAGATGCTTCCCAAACTTAGATTTTGGTCAAAGCTCCTGAAAAAGAGAAAGCAAAGCTTATATGGAGATGAAATAGAGACATACGAGTGCAGAAGCACATGAAAAGTAAAAAGTGAATGCTTTTTTTTCTTTTAACAAACTCTTCCCAATTAAAAGAAGGGGAAAGCAGAACGTACTTGAAAATAGGTCCTATGGTTGCAGAACCACATTTCTGAAATACAGATCTCTCAAGTATCAAACTACACTGCAGAATGACTAATTGTGGGGTGACTAATCCCTGTCTCCCCTCCAAAACTATTACTTCACAGTGGCCAAGAAAACATACCATAAAGATGTTGTTATTGCATCACTCACATTTATTTGCATTGAGAAAGACTGAGCCTTTTACAGTACTTGTCTGATTACCAAGAGAGATGCTTCTTCCATGCCAGAAAAAGTAAGGACAACTTAGTCTTCACAATTCATCCTGGACAGTTGTAAGGGTGTTTGGTTCAATGCCTTGGGGCTGGGGAGATTGCTTTCAAGCAAAAAAACCCCATAAACAACAAAACAAAACAAATGAAAACAAAACAAAAAACCCAGACAGCCCTCCTCCTCCCCTGCAAAAAAAGTTGGGGGGCAGGGAGATGGCAGAAGCAGATGGATATTCAGATTGACAGAAAATGAAAACCTGCCTTCGCCTTGCTTTCATTAGTCTTCATTATATGACCACGACAGCTTTAATTGCTGCCCTGCATACATAAGTAATAAAAATGTAAAATGTTTAAATGAACTGTGGCTCCCAAAAGCCATTATAAAAGATTAATGATGAGTACTATTTGCTAACTTAAATGTCTTCAAGAAACACTGAAAATCTGAGCAGCCCTTGTGGTTAAGATGGTATTAAACAATATTTGCTGGACTACTTGTCTCAACCCATTATGCACCAAGCTTTGATGGTTTTGCTTATTCCATCTTTAGCTAGTCTGAATTCTAGACATATTTGATTGCAATTTACCCATTCCTGACAAGTTATCCCACTCCTGCAATCCAAAGAAAGAGTCTTCAGGTACTCATATTCACACTCTCTCTTCAAGAATTGCTGATGCTTGCTTCGATGGCTTTTACTGCCAAAGTTGTTGAATATATAGTTTATTAGTAGCACTCCAGAAATTACTGTGCTAATTAATACACTATCCAGCTGAAGGGAAAATTACACAACCTTTTCTATTTAAATTGGAATCAGTACCAAGACCTATCTTTGAACTGCCACTTTCCCTTGAGGGGCACAGATTGGGATATGAATTAAAATGTGAGAAAGAAGTTTTATTTTTAAAGTGGCACCAAAGCAAAGCCAAGTTTTGACATAGTTTTGGCCATCCAGATCTCATTTAACTTAGAAACCCATTCTCAGGATAAAGCAAATGATCAAGCAGAGGTTAAAGTACCAGCTCCTATTTTCTCACTGTTACCACTCAGTCTTTCTTTCATGTTTTACTAACGTATCTACCACTGCATCTGCTGGGCACAGTGGAGTACCATGCAAAGAACCGTAAGGTAGAGACAGCCCATTAGCTCCTGCACCCATGCTCTGCACACAGAGCAATGCAGGCTCCAAAAGCCGTACAGCCCTTGTCCACTCTGCCCACTGGAGTAAGGTACACCTCCTGTCAAAACTCAGCTTTGGGACGAGCCTGGCTAGCAGCTTTTCAGTGTTCCCCTCTCTGGCTGGGGCAAAGGGTCAGATCATGCCTGAACCTTGCACATTTAGCCAACAGAGCAGGGGCAGGATGACAGAACTAAAGCAACTTTTTGCTTGTCTGTCTCTTTTGTCCACAGGCGACCATCAAACTTCTCAAATGGGCACTAACAGCTTTTCCCTGGATGAGCACCTCCCTTGTGAAGTCAGCTAGATTCTCTTGACAGCTACACATCTATGGGACTGAAGACATCTGCTCAGGGAAGTCGAACTTCTGTGTGGTGTACTCCGATATTTGAATTTCAATCCAATTTTTTGATAATATTAACAAATTTGGGAAGACTCATAAAACTTGATACTCTGTGACATAAGCCACTTTCTTGCTATTTAGGATTGCACTAGGATTTTCACAACTGGCAAGAATTTTCTGGCTGCAGAACTTCTGTATGCCATCCTTTCCAACATCACTTGTGGAGGCCAAAAACTAGACTGATGGGCCAGTAAATGATATATTTCTATGTTCCTTTCTGCTTTAGTGCTTATCTCACAATATTGCGCTCAATGTTGACTTTCATAACACTGTCTCCTCTTCCAGGAGTGGATTATATTGGCTGCTTAAGATCTTCCAAGCCTTCACCAGGTCTCCCACAAAATGATTTCCAAATATTCCCATTTCCTGTTCCACTCCCATTAACTCTCTAGGCTCATTTCTGTGCACATGGTCCCATTTCTGTTTCCTGATCACTGTTTGGAAGCTGCCTCCCTAGTAAGTCTGGCTCCTGGACTCTCATCCCTTCCTGTGCAGTCTTCTGGGCTGGCCCCATTCCAATCTGTGGACCAGAAGCTTTTCCAAGACAACTATTCTCTCTTCAGTGCTTATAAAACCCCTGCCCAACAATCACCAAACCTATCGTCTGTTCAGCATCACAGAATAGACTGATACAAATAAGACTGCAGGGTTAACTATTTTAGGGGAGAGCAGGATTGCTGCTGTTCCCAGGGAAAAGAGAAAGGTCCTGGAGAAAGAGGAACGTGGCTTAGTGTTGCTATTTCACAGCTGGCTGAGAGAGAAATTGTCTCTACTCTTCCCAGCCTCAAAAGTAGGGACAGGAGCCCCAAGGCACGGAGAATGGCTTGCCAGCTCTTTTAAATCAGTGACAGGAGGAGCTCCTTCCCTCTCTGCCTCCTTTGGCTGTTGGGAAAACTCCTTGGGGTGGTGCTTCATCTCCTGCAACTCCTCTTCTGCTGCTGCAGCTGCCCTGGAAGCCCCCAGACATTCCCAGCAGAGTCTGGACGGCTGCTTTGGTGACAACCTGGGCTCAATTTAATGAGAATGTTCACGTTCACTTGCTATGCTGGCAGTCGGCCAGCATATTTTCTTGAGGCACATAAGAGAGAGAAGGGAAATGGTGATCTTTAACAGGTTTTTTTGTGTGTATGGGGTTTTTCTTTTTTTTTTTTTTTTTTTTTAATCCAGCCAAACCTAACTGGAATTTCATGGATGAAAGAAAAGGCACTTCTCTAGCCCAGGGGCTTTGTCCCTGCCAAATTATAAGGGCCTACTGCAAACAATGGAGGTGTTAGAGCTTCTAAAAAAATAAAAATGTTGAAAGAATCTTTTATAACGGAAAATATTAGGCAACCTAAATCTCGGGCCAGCTGGTAGCGGGCAGTATAATATAAGCTCTTTGGAGGAGAGCTGTGCAAATAATGGATTTTCAGAATTTCTTGTCTCCCACTCCCCGCTCCAAGATTGAACTATTTTAGTTATTTTCTCCAGCTGAAATTATTTGCCAAATTCAGCCAGTCGCTAAATTCTCCTCAAATTTTTCTTTCCTCCGACGACAGGTTTCTTGTAAAAACAAACCCATTCTCCCACCTCCGGCTTGGAATTACGGCGTTTACCAGTGACACAGTTAGGAAGAAATCTGCCTGTGGTCAGCTCTCTCATTTTTTGCTGCATTCTCGTTGGAGCTCACATGTTACAGGAACCAATCTGGCCTGATAGCTGCCTGGCAGCCTGCAGGGGAGGTTTTCCAGTAGTCTCTACCATCCCTGGCCCAGCCAGAGCTGGGCTGGGAGCCTTCGCACAGTGTGGGGCTGGAGGTTCATTAGGTTGCGGTTTTCAGGCTGAGTCTTCGCCGGACCAGTTCCTAATAATCATGCTTCTGATGTCAACTGCAGACCAGATGTTGCCCTTCGGTGCCGTGCTGCTGGACAGGAGAGGCGACACAGGAGATGGAAGGTTCTGAGGAGTCAATGACCCCGTGTCGTTCCTTGTAAACATGCAGGTGTTAGCTGTGGTGTCCTGGCCAAATCCCGTTCTGGCACTCCACCAGCTCTGGCAGTTTACCTACTTACAATCACCTCTGTGCTCCTAATTGCAGGACTTGTTTCTCACCTCCCTTCCTTAGCAGCAGATTCGTGCATTAACGGCTGGCACTGATGCATCCCTACCCTGCTGCTCCAGGGGATGGCAAAACCCACATCCTGATATCTTCCCTATCCTTTGGGATAAGCAGCAGCCCCATGCCCAGGGCTGGAAGAGAGCTGCCCTGCAGAGCCAGACGGAAATGACAGACACCCAAGGTGAGGCTGCAGCGGGTCTGCCCATGGTGGTGGGGCACTATAAATGTACTTAAACAAGCTGCCTGAGCCCTAAAATATGGCTCCAAAGTAATGAAATGTGGTTGTTTGGCAGGGGCAGACACTGCCTCGCTTTCAGAGGCTGCTTTATGGCTGTTAGTGTAACACAGCCCTTCCAAAAACCTCCCCCACTTCTTTCTTTTCTTTTCTTTTCTTTT
>VZTE01001278.1:617502-675816 GCA_013397775.1 Eulacestoma nigropectus | reverse complement strand
AATTTTTTATTTTTTATTTTTATTTAAATAATTAAACCTCTTCTCAGAGACCCAAATTTGCAAACAGAGTATTCAGGTCTTCTGTTTAGGGCTTTAAGTGAATGGTGAAGTGTGAGTGCATACTACTACAAAGCCCATAAACTGCAGGACCAGACAGATAATGTAGGTACCCAAGTTCAAAAACACAACACTGAAAATTTTGCCAGGAAAGAACTAGTGGGTGATTAAAAGTGAAGCAAAACTCCTGGTGTGAGTATAATCTCTTCCTGTTGTTGGTGGTGTTGCATCTTTGTTGGAGGTTGACGCTCTGCACGAGCTCAGTCAGCAAGGCCTCTGTTAATGTCTTGTGCAACATAAACTGAGCTGGGCAAACTCCAGCTTGGGTTACAGCCCTGCAGCCATAGGGATTTCCATCAGGGCAGGCTCGAATCCCTTAATTGCATTGGCAGAGCACGGAGGACCTGAGACCACCGGGAACAAGGCACTGCTCCGAGCTTCAGTAATGTCGGTAAAGCCTCACGGGAGCAAAGGAGGGTTAACCCAAAACCTCACGTTCAGCAATTTGGCAGTAAACGTTCATAGAACCATAGACTGGTTTGGGTTGGAAGGGACCTTAGAGATCATCTTGTTCCAACCCCTCTGCCATGGGCAGGGACACCTTCTACTGGATCAGGTTGCTCAAAGCCCCATCCAGCTTGGCCTAAACATTGTACACAACCAAGGCTAAAATACTATTTTTTCCATTGTCCTCACGACACAGACACTTGAAACGCTGTCAACCTTTGCTTTTAAATCTGGGAACCAGGATGTAATCCCTTTCCAAAGCTCTGTACAGAACACTCTTCTGAAGCTTCTCATTTGCAATTTGAAATCATGATGGAAACTGTACAGAGGAAAGCTTGTGTTGTAGCTACGGGCCTCCTAAAATAATTGCTTCATGCATAAATATTGATAGTCAGCACTGACTTCTATTTTTATACAGCATAACTGAAAAGTAATACATATGAAACTCAGCAAAAAATGTCTTCCTAAAACAAGGAGCAAAACCAACCTCAAGTATAAACAACACTAAACAAGTTATTTTGGGGCATGTTTCCTTCTATTTTTTTTCATTCTTTTATCATTACTGTATCTGTGAGTAAATCCCCAACAAGGATTTCTTTGGGCACCTTTGAGGCTGTGTAAATATATATCGTTGCTAGGTTGTGAAGCATCCCAGCTCCATGAGACACAAGCTGCACACGTCAGCAGAGTAGGAATAAAACTATCAAAGGCCATGGGATCAGGCTGACCAGAGACTGGGCTTCTGTCACAACAGCCTGGAGATGGCAGCAGCAGGTAATGGCCCAATTCCTTCCGGTAGGAAATGCACACCCAAGGAGGTGCATCCATCTGTGGCAGGAACACCTGCTTTGGGCCTAGGAACTGCAATACTGGTCTAGGAACTTGAAACACTGTAAGACTAGAGACAGCAGCATTTATACTAACACTATTGCTCAAATTTTTCCTAACATGACCATCGCTCCTGCAGAGATTTTCTCTTCACTCTGTTCAGTCCCCTCCAGGTTGTAGCCTGGGACATTGCAATGAGAGAAGGACAGGATTTGGCCTCACAAGTTGGGTGCATCTAGGCAGCAGAGAGCCTTCTTCAGCCAAGTAAGAGCCTGTACAGTAAGGTCTCCCTGGCTCAGTGCCTGCTGGGTGACTCACTGGTCACTCATCTATTGCCTCCCTGGCAGCCTGCATTAAAGCCTTTCACCAGATGCTTCTGGTTTCCCCACTTGCACACATCCCTCAGTGCTTTGCACCAATCAAAATGAGACCCCCTCCAAGACCGGTGTGCAGACAGCATTTTCCTCTTCCCAACCTTGCCTCTCTAGGATTCCAAGCAGCAGAAGCCAGAAACAGGAAATTACAGGATTGTCACTGCTGTGCTCTCTGTGCTATGCAGCTAAGTCACAGACCTGCTGAAGGAAGAGGAACAGATTGGAGGCTGGCAGGAGCAGGCATGACCTCATATCCACAAGTTCAGCCAAACGTCCCCAGTCAGGATGCTTGCATTGCTGATAATCAGCATCTCTGGGCTCAAGAATGTGGCCAGACAGAGCCTGGAAATCAGTTGGGACGAAAGTGCTGCAACTTCACCTTCTCTGAAATCAGCTGGGATGAAAGTGATGCAACTTCACCTCCTTTAAAGAGCCAGGATATGGCTGAGGCACATGAGCTTTTCCCTTCTGCAAGGCAGCCAAAGGGCAAAGTGTGTAGCACAGCTGATGCACTGACCCTTCTTTGGACTGCAATAAAGCTAATTGTCTTCTATTCCCTTCACCCTTTCTCTGTTTCTTGCACAACTTAACTTTGAGCATAAAGCTCTGGAGAAGCAGGATTTTGAGCCCAACTCTGATCTCACTTATTCTGGCATAATTCAGGAATAACTACAGTCGTACTTGTAGAAGATCAAAATCAGTCCAGTTCCTTTTAACTGGGCAAAATTACTGGTCCACAGAAAGAAGAAAATAATCAAAGATGGGAACAATAGAGCCAACTGAAGAAGAAGATTGTGTTTTCCTCTTCAAAGTTCAATATTTTTTTGGCTAGCTCTTTATATGATGCAAAATTTTATAGAAGAAAACAAAAATTGGAAAATTCCCATCAGCTGAAACTACTTCTGATATTGTCTCCAGTGGCAACTTGTATTATAAGACAGAATATGGCACTGCTGGGATGTGTGGTTTCACTTATTTCAGAGCACTGACTGAACCCACTGAACAAAGTCAAGTGGATATTCAGAAAGCAGAGCCAAAAAACCACTGCTCTTTTCCCATCCTCATGTGTAAGGTCAGTGCTGAGGAACAGCATCCAGCAGGCAAAACTTGTGTAAGCAGGCCTTACTGAGGTACCATGACTAGTCAGCTACAAAGCAATCGGGAGCTAAAAAAGCCCTCCAAAGACCAGTGAGTGTCCCGCTGTGACTGCCACCCTTGCAGGTCTGGTATCATTGCCAACAGCACCTGGGAACCCCCAGGGTTCAAACCCCCTCTGCTCTCTGAGGCTGCCGGGGGCGGCTGGATCCTCAGGAGCTCACTGGGATGCACACACAGCACGCAACATGCTGACAGCACAGCCAGTGAACGGGGGAAGCTGTGGATGTGGTGCCTTGCCAAAGGGTGTCTGCCTGCCAAGCTACAGGCAGCCACGCTGGGAGAAGACGGGAGGAGAGAGGAACCCCAGGCACTGACTGGGTTTATCTTCCAGCTGAGGATCGGTCCAGATTAACTGCATGTGTGACCACAGAGGCTTAAACTCATTCCTCGCCATGGTTACGAAGCATGGCTGTGAAGCATAAAAAATGCTAGAAACAAAGATATTTAGAGCCTTCACATAGTACAGTTCAGTGCTGCGTCGCGTGACTCACTGGGTTTAGCAAAGGAGAGGCTTTATGTGCAGTCAGCCCTCTTAAGCACAGAAAAGGCCCAAGGAGGCTAAAATCTTGATTTCTTGAATCAAAAGATCCCAAAGGGTTTTGACCAAATGCCATGCCAGCTGCTGGGTCCACATCAGTTCTGCAAGAGCTCAGCAGCATCAGGAGTGTGTTTGAGGGAGCCGGTGGCAGGAGAGGTCCCTGGCACTGGGGGGCAAACACAGGTACCCTCTGCTCTTCTGAAAACTGCCCTCAAACCGGGGAGGCCCGACTGAGGCAGCCGCCAGAGTCCGGATAAAGCACCAGCTTTATGTAAACCACAAACCCCAGGGCCAGGCTGCCTCAGAACCTTTCCTTCCAAGCTGAGCAGTTCAGACACATTAAACTGATACAGATCTGCCTTGAAAGAAAAGGCTTTCCCATGCTTTCCATCACCCAGCACGGCGGGCCGGTGGGAGTGACACTCTGCAAAACTGTGCTGTGATCTGCACCGGGACCGAAGTGCGTCAGCAGACACTCACACCGTGTCTGTTATCCCATGCTTCACAACGCTGGCTGTGAGGAAAGGAAATGGGAGTTTGGGGTCAACCACTGGACCAGTAGGTAGCAGTGATGAGTGATGTGCTGTTCCTGGGCTTGACCACTGCTTTAGAGCTCAGATGGTGCACTCGAGTCACCAGAAATGCACATCCTTCAGCCACAAAAATGTTTTAAGGACACAGTGTGTTATATAAGAAGTTATTTAATATTATTAGTCAATCAGGTAACTCCGTAGACCTATAAAGCTCATACAGATCATGTGCATTGGAACCACAAATATAACAATAATTTTCCATTATTATTTTTAGCACCAAGTTTTATTTCTTTATTTACTATTTGGTACATGCAAATATTTTAGAAAGGGTGGGGTAGATGAAACATTTTTTCTGGATCTAAGCCTTTATGGTGCTCTTTACTACATGACAACCTGCTTCACAGACACATCCTGCTAATGCAGTGGTCCTGGCCCTCTTGGTTGCTGGCAGCAATACCAAGCGGCTGGTCTGCTAAAGGCAGCATCCCCCTCTGCAAGCTGGGATCACTGCTAGAGATGCCCTGGTACCCTGTGCCTAGAAACATTGCCAGAGGTCTCCGGTGCCTGACAGCTCACATTGAAGCAAGAAGAGTGTTGCTATTGAATCATAGAATGCCTTGGGTTGGAAGGGACCTTAAAGCTCATCTAGTCACAACCCCCCTGCCATGGGCAGGGACACCTTTCACTAGACCAGGATGCTCAGAGCCCCATCCAACCTGGCCTTAAACACTTCCATGGATGGGGCATCCACAGCTTCTCCAGGCAACCCGTTCCAGTGCCTCACCACCCTCACAGCAAAGAACTTCCTCCTAATAACAGGGAGGTTCAAGCAATCACCTGCCCTGAGGGTGGCCTTGGGATGAGCCAGGTGCTTCGCCACTGTGCTTCAGCGGGCTTGTAGTGCTTGAGGGGAGCAGCCCCCAAGTGCTGTCTCATCCCTTCGACACACTCCCTTGCATTATATGGATTAAACCCTAAAACAACTGACTTTCTAATTAGTGAGTGAGAGCTTTCTCATCTCATTTGCCTCTCTTGAAACTGGCTTTCTAAAGCGTCAGTGGCAACATGCACTGCAGAGAAAACCAAACCAGAAACTCCTACGCTGGTCTGAGTGTTCATGTAGATGCTCAGCTGTCATTTGCATGGCTGGGGCAACCAGTCATGGGAGGGGCTGCACCAGAGAACCCCTGAAAAAACCCAGTGCCTCCTTCTCCCAGGGGCACTTCCCCGATGAAAGTACTTTGCTCTTGAAGACAAGGAGGGACAGGGAAAGAGTGCTAGGGTTCCCCCCCTCCACACCTCCTCTGCCCAGACCACACTGCTCAACTGGAAAGTTAAAGAAAATAGATGAGTTTTCATACACCCACCTCTGCAGACTCATCCTGCAAGTCAGGCAGAGTTTGATCTCCCTCCCTCCCACGCATCACCTCTGCTGCTCAGCCTTGGCCCTGGAGCCCCTTTTCCCACCTCCCCCTCCGCTCCTGGGTGGAGAAGGCACCGTAAACCCACTTTAATTGCTCTGACCAGCATGGTCTCCCTGGGGCACGTCCCAGGGGCACACTGGCACCGGGTTTGTTTCCACAGGTGTGCTGAATTGTGGCTGTTCTCAGCCCACGCCCGGCCAGCCCATGCTCAGCCCCGCTGGGGCAGTGCAGCCAGGGCCCCGTGGGCTGTGCTGTGGTGGGTCTCCCCCTCCCTGCCTGGCTGACGGCGCTGGGAGGGAAAGGCTGTGGCTCCTGCTGCCTTCTCAAGAAGCTGCCGGAGCCATCACGGTGTGCCGGCAGGGCACACGGGGTTCAGCACCGGGGGAATGACTCTCTATGCGTGGGGTGGGAGAAAAGCACAGGAGTAACTCATTATGTATACCAAAAGGTGTCGGCTTAATTTAGGGTTGTCATCTGACCAGGGCTGATTTGTTTTGTAAAATAAAATGCACAAGAAACTTGTGGTAAAAAAAAAATATATATAAAGAAGAGATTGCCATGAGGATGAGAGCTGGATCAGCTCGGCCCAGGCAGGAGCCCTGGAGAGGGTCCAGGGAGGCAGGAAAGATCCATGAGGAGTTTCCTGCAAAGAAACTGTTCAAGAAATTGGGCAGAGGCAGTGTACATGTGACGCCTGTGTGGCTCTGCTTGAGTGGAGGGGGAGCTGTTGTCTGGGAAAGCAGCCCGTCCCGGAGATTTGGAGGGGAGCGAGGCGGAGAGAAGGTGCAGTCTGGATCAACCTGATCCAAAATAATATGTGGTTTGTATTTTCTAAGTAGAAAATTAAAGAAAAAAAGACCCCGAAAAACTAAGTAGAGTAAATGATTTCATGTTGGAGGAAATGTAATTTTTCCTATTAAAAACCAAAACAAACAGGACCAGAAAACTCCCAGATTTTGCCGTTAAAAGATTCCTGACATGCACTGAAATATTTTCTGGTGAGGCCCAGAGGTCTTTCCTCCCCCCTAGTACCATGAAGCTGGTGTTACTGGAATGTCCCCCAGCTGAATGGGAACACCATCACACCGAGTTTTGGGACCCCACACCATGTGTGTTCTTGGAGGTTTTGCAGCTCTGCCTCCAGTACCCACTGCCAGTGTTTGCTTTGTTACTCTGGACCCAAGAGCTCTCCATCAGCATCACTGGAAACAGGATGGGTACAGGAGCTGTGAGTGTGAAACTAATTCAGAAGAGGTGTTGGAAACGGATGCTGACAGCATCTTTGGAAACTCTTTCCCCAAGCTGGAAAAAAAGGGATTTCCTAAAATGACTGAAAATGAGTTTGCCACATCTGCAAAGAGTGGCTCGTGGGTTATCTGTCCCTGAAAGTAGCTAAAGAAGCACTACAGTCAGCAACTTTTCAGTTAAAATGACAACTGCTTATGTGCCCATGGGTGATGGCAAGGTCCAGGTACACTACCAGTTGTCTTAAATCCTGAAAACACAAACGTTTTAATTGTGAAAGCTCTACAAGCTTGCACAGTACAAAGACAGTCTCTTTGGCAAAAAAAGCGCTAGTTTTGGAGTCAAGGACAATCTGTAATTAAAGCCAACAGTATGAGAATCTGTAACTGATCTGCTCAGAACAAATTATTTGGCTACCTGAAGAGACTCAAAACTTTTTTTTTTTTTTTGAAAAAAGCACAAGGAAGAAAAATATTAACTTATTGAGAAAGAGGAAATTGTATGGGCAAACTAAAACAGACAAAAGCTTGACCGCCATATTGGGCAAGTGTGTGTAAAGGTGGAGAAGAGAGGACTCAATTTAGTTTGATGAACAATCCAATCACTGCTTATGACATAAAATTAGACTCTATGTTTGAAAAAGAGCTACAGAAACCAAGATGATTTTATGCCATTGACCTTAACACTCCTCTGTAATGTACTTGATGAGGGGGATTTTGTTTTATTTTTTCTGAGACAAATTCAATAGATTTACAGTGATGAATGCAATAAAATTACACACATGGTGAAGGAAAGCTTAGCTTCAAGGCAGTACAACTCTGTCCAAGAAACTTAACTCCTCGAAATTTGCCATTTTCAGCTGGAAAGGAAAAGTCTTGAAGGCATGACTCCAGCAAGGCTATTTAGTCAAACAGTACCAGATGGATGTGTGGGATTCACCTTCTGCTTTGGTTATGAATGAAAGTAGTCAGGAGTTAGGAGTTTGCTGAAGGCTATTTTTGCCTGGAGAAGTCTGGTCAAGATGTGGTTAATGTAGCTGTGCTTGGGTCTGCTGTGCTTTGAGTGAAGGATGTGTGGAAATGAGGGGGAAAGGAAGCTCACAGAAGGCCAGGTAACACAGTGACTGAAGTATGTTGCTCGGGTGAATTCGGTTTGTGACATTTTGCTTTGATACAAAATGCCATGGTCTCCAGGAGAATTTGTGACTGAGTTTTCAGTATTTTCCTTTTTCCAGGAACCTCACCAACAATACAGCTCATGCTGTCCATGAGGCATAAATATTACTATTTCCACCCTCCAGAGTGGGAAGCAGAGAAAGAGTCCTTTGAATAATCTCTGAAGAGCTGGGCCATATCTGGGTTTTGATGAGCTTGGAGAACCTGCCTCCCTTTAAATGGCCAGGGGTTGGGTACCAGCCCCTGAGAAGCCAGGTGTGATGGACTGAGCAGGCAGTGACACCTCATACTCACAGGAAGAGAAGTCCAAGGCAGACCAAGGTCTTCTTTCAACAAAGACTTCAATGCATACTTGTGTCTCCTTCTTCTTGAGGAATTTTTGAATGGTTTTTAAGTGCTTATGTAAACTCATAATGCTGTGGTAGGCAGCTTGTATACTTTTCAACTTGCCTTTGGTCCTGAGAAACTGAAGCAGCTCAGGTTTTCTCAGCATTTCTGTATGATTTGGCCCATCAGGTGTCAGATGTTGGTACATACAGAAACACCACCTGATGAGCTGACAGAACCCCAGAGTTGTGTTCAGCCCAGCTTTGACTAAGCTGACACCCTCCTGTCGCCCCTTCTCCTCTGGGGCAGCAGTGAGGGGGTTCAGGGAGCAGAACACATCATACAGATCAGATCCATTGCTCACATCATAGGCAGCTGGTGGCCAGCCATCCCCTCCCGCCAGCCCATGGCCAGCCCTCCCCTCGCAGGGCTACCAAAGCCTCCAGCCCAACAAAAATGTCTCTTGTATCTACTGCACTGAAGGCCACAGATCCCAAGCCTACCCTTAGCAACCCACGCATTTCAGAAATAGTTCCAGGGAGAGCAAAAGAAACTGTTGTCCAAGCAATGTGCTCAGATGCCAAGTACTTTGTTGCATGATTAATAAGGTAGCTTGTTTCACCACTTAAAATTCATCCAGAGGGCTTTTTAATAGTCAGAATCATGCCTGGCAAAGGTATTTTTGAACGTACCTATTTTTGAACGTACCTATGCTCCAAGTTCAGAGTGTTGTGGCTTTTTGGTTTTGCTTTGTTTTCAAAAAGGTTGATGAAAACCATTATCCTAAACTGACAGCAATAACCATAACACACGTACAGAAACAAGATAGCAGTCTCATACAGGAAATCTTTCTGCTTTCACTTTTATTTTATGAATACATATACAACAGATGCATAATCTTCCATTATCCAGGCTTAAAAGTAACAGGTTGGGGTCTTTTTTTTTTTTTCCAAAATAGCTTAAAGAGGAAAATAAAATTCAGAATGAAGGAGCTGCAACATAGCCAAACCATACATTTGAAAACTTTGCTAAAATTACTGCTGAAATGTGCTTCTGTGTGTGTGTGTGTGTGTATTGTCCTGCACGGTTAAAGCCTCACCCAAGGTATTTAGTATATGAATAAAAAAATGCTTTGGCATAATCAGAGATTCCTACATGCACAGTTTATTGACATTTCTGAAATAATGAGAGAATAAAATCTGAGGATTATATCATATATCATTTCCTCTTCTTGGGAGCAATGTCTTTAAATGCAGTGGGGAAATGAAGAGGAGTCTGTTGACAAGAGACTTTGCTTCCATACTAAGATGGTTATATTAGCAGGATGCAGCAGGATGCAAGCAGCTTCATATAGAAGAGGTGGAGAGAGATATGTATATAATGTAAAAATTCTATTTTATATGAGAAAAGAAGATTTTTCAAGATAACATAAAATGAACCACTCTAAGACTAGCTTCCAGCAAAACATTTTGCTTTATTAGTTCTATTTTCTAGCTACAAGTCAAGCTGACATCTGTTGAGCCTTTTAACTTTTCATATGGCAGTCTATAAGAAACGTTTCATGCAACGTCTACAATGCTAAATACAGGGTAAATAATTGGGATTAAACAGGTGAGGAATAACAGACTATTATAAGGACCAGTAACAGCATATTATGTACACAGAGCCATATTATATTCTCATGTCTTCACAGTAATGTGCAAATGTGACAAATATGGCTTTCATTTTTTTCCTAAAGAAAGTAAGACATAATTATACAGAATAATGTTTTAAAACACTTAGTTGGATTTCACCTTTTTGTGAAACCGGTTCAGTCTTCATTGCATCGGGGTTAAGGAGCCACCCCAGCTTGGGGGTGTAGTTCGGGTGTGTTTCCAGGAGGGGGCACAGATTCCTAAGGCACAATATTAATGTTAAACATCTTTAATTTAAAAGTCATGCTATTTTAGTTTAGTTTAGTTTTTATTTTATTATTATGTTTTTTTTTTTTTTTGGTTATGTGAAATAATAGGTCGTTGCTAGTTATATAATAAGCGGTTGATTGTAAAAAATACAATGTAGAAGGCTACACTACATGCCTACCTGTAGCTCCAGGAACATTAGCTAATCTGAAAACACACTATACAGCGCCACATGTGAAACCAAGGTGGGTTTTTGGTAACATCCTTTTCCATAAACGTAGCAGAGAGTTATAAGGCTTCTGCGGAATAATAATATTATAACTGAACAAATACTTTACACTCTTCCATAATGGTATTTACAGTTACTATAACTCATATTCTGACATTTGGTAAATAACATGTATCTTGTATGCATCCTTCTTGCCTATCTAAAGTGCTTGCTTAACTTGCATGAGGAAAGAAAATGCATACCTGCTTTAGGTGCAAAAAACCCTCAAAAGAAGTAGCTGAAATATTTGCTGTGGATTTGAAATGCATTCTCAGAAATTGAAATTATTGCTAAATTCAGTGCCCTTACTAGGCAATCATCTATATTATTTGTCATATATAAATATATGCATATATACTAGTATGTATGTACATGCATACACATTCATCTATCATGTAAAAGATAGATTTCCATTTTTTGTCCATCAACCTTTTTTATTTTGTGCTATTCAACTTACTTGTGCTATGACAGAAGCCGGATCAAAATCAAAATCTTACCATGCTACTACTACCAACCCTATGATTCATTAGCACGTAATAAAGACAATATGCAAAAGAAAGCTGAGATGATGACGAATCAGGAGGCTTTTGAAATGCACTGAGAATAAGGCAATAGGCTGTACATTACAGCAGAGGAAAAGCTGAGGAAATTCTGGAATTCACAAACGTGTCTTACTGGAGTCGGGATTGCTCTCCCTACTCTGCTGCAGAGTCCTATGCTTTTTTCCAATATCACTCTCCAGAATTCAAGCTCTAGAGTTTCTGCACCTACCAACACTTTTAATGGTAGTGAATTCAAAGCTTATTAAAAATGCCCTGATGCCACAACCTGGTAAAATAAGGCACTTCCAGGGCTGTATTTCAGCGGTGCCATGCCAAAAGGATCAGCATTGGGAAGAAGTGCTCAGATTTTGCTGAGTTTCCTAGTTTTGTCCCATGAAATGCGCCGTCTGGGAGCGTACTCCCTCTTCTCTCTTTTGAGATGATTTTCTTTAAAAAAAGCTGTTTCATCAGTTGAAGTTGAGGAGCTACTTCTTTGTAAGCAAGAGGTAAATCTTCAGTTCCTGACATTCATTAAGGTGGAAGATCAGAGTGGTACCAGGCAACGTCTTCAGTTCATTCGGCATCTCCCGACTCAAGGTGACGCGCCAGCCAAGTCAAAAGTGTGTATTTCATACCAGGCCCACACTGAAAGCTATGAGTGGACATTGGTACTGGAAAGGTCATTCCTTATAATTTCATTTACTGCAAAGAAAGAAGACAAGAAAAGGAATTGATTAGCATTCCACTGCCGCAGGCAGTTCTCCTCAGTCCACAACCCCCTCGAACTTACACTCATTCCTCAACAGCTTCAGTACAGCTCTGAACAGTAAGTGTGACATCACCAGGTAGCTTTTACAGGCTGATCACAGTGCAAAACCAGCAGGATTAACCAAGATTATTAACATGCTAAATGCCATGTAAAACCAGGCATCACAAGAACAGCAGCATCCTGGATCCTTGATTGCATCAAACGTACTTAACATTTCAAATTGGTTACAGATAAAACATTCCATTTGCTCTAGAACTGCCTCAGAAATGTAAAGCCAGGAGGACTACAGGAGATCCTAGAACAATCTTCTCCTTCCATAAAAAGAGCTGCTTGGAAAGTATGTTAGCCATGGCAGGTACTGGTGGCAGAAAGCTGCCAGTCACTGAACCTGGGTATGTGCAGCTGTGATGACTATATAGAATACAACTTCACACGCTGATTTTTTCCACTGTGGGTTGATATTAGGGAAAAAAAAAAAAAAAAAAAAAAAAAAAAAGAAGAGAGGAAACTGCTGCATGCTTGCCCATTCCCTGGAGCTGGTAACATGTTTAAATAGATACCCTCCTTTTGTGGTGACCAGCACACGTGGACATGCACTCTTTACTTCTATTCACACAAACAGATGAGAGGGACAAACAAGTTAAACTCTCTTGGCAAGAGTCAGAGGAGAGAATAAACAAGGTCTGCTATCTCAGCATCAGCCAGTCAGACTGCATCTCCACTGATAAATTGTTGTTTTCTTTGTTCACAAGTCTTCTTTCTTTCTTTTCCCCCTCCCCTGAAGATCATCAAGCAATACAGTTTCCCACACTCCAATTATGTCCATGTGATTTTTGGCAGATGGACAGGAAATGACTGAACCTGGCAAAGGTCATCAACAGTGGACTACACAACATCCCTTTTATTTCCACTCCACCTCCCTACAGCAACTGCCTCCACCTGATTTACACGGAGATAGACAAAATGCCATCAGCAGGGCTATCACTTCTTCTGAGTTTCCCTAACATTGCCAGGAGTGGGAAACACATGCCCACGTCATGGAAGCACCACGGAAAAGCCTGCATTTTCCTTTCCTTGTGGGCTGCTCTTCAAAGTAATCCAGATAACTTCATGTGTTTACTGGAAAAGACCAAGCCTGTCTAAAACCAGCTTCCTGAAGCAATTAGTTGGGTACGTTTGGGGTTGGTTTTTATGGCCTGGTTTTTTTTTTTTCCTGCAGACCTATTGCCCACTTAGTAATTGCAGCACATGAATCAGTCAGGATTTGTGTCACAGGTCCTGGCCACCAAAACTAATTCTACCAATGGATACACACACCATACTTCGGAAAGGAAACATCGGTTGCATTTTTAACTATCTATTTTCAGCAGCAAACTAAGAAGTATGGAAATGGCCTGTGAAAAGACAAAGCATTTCTTCCTCTTAAGAGTGCCGTGGAGTTCATCTTTAATATTACCAAACAGCAAAAACAAATTCAAGCAGCAAGCCCTGCACTGAGGCAAAGACTACTCTGCATGCATCCAAACCCAGCCAGAAGTGCTGCCCCATTTACATGTGGCCAGACTCCAGAGAGCTTTACAGACTGAGTCTCTGCCTTGAATGCAAGCAGCACACTTCTGTGGAATGATTCTTCCATGATGCCTTTGTAAAGATAGCTTCTGTGATAAACTTCTCAAGGCACTCTCGGGTCTGCAGCAAAACCACATAGCGATACCTTTGGGTTTTATGTGACAATGAAAACAAATCTTCCTATGGGCCAGGCAGTGTCATAGTTTTGCTAACTTTCCCTCAAAGCTTCTCTTACATCAAATAAAATTAAGATACTGGTCAGGGCTATCCTCACTCTTTGTACAGTTACTTAGTGCTTAGAAACATTAAATACTGAATCTTCACAGGGCTTCTGTGAAATGTGAATATAAACATCACTGGTATTTCATGGGGACAGGGAGGTAGAAATGTGAAGGACCTCCCCATCTCAGTCAGGATTAGCACCAAGGCATCTCAAATCTTTGACTAATGCTGTAGCACGTGCTGAGTTATTCTTGCTTGATTCTTTCAGTAAAACTTTCAAAAGCAACAGCCTCAGCCTGCCAGCCCACACTTTCCCCTATTAAAGCATGTAACAAAGGTATTTTGGAAGCAACTTGATGACATGAGCCGAAGGTCCATCTCCAAAACCAGCTTAGGCACTCAAGAGGCTGCTCCTTCTAGTCACTCCAGGTACCCTCAGCTGATCCTCTGTCACTTGAGCACTGTAGGACATGTCTTACTCCATATATGACACAACTTTTCCTTTCAGCTGGGAGCCGACCTGCCTTGGCTCAGGCCATGAGACCACGGTGCTCCTTCAGTCACACTGTCCCCATCTCTCAGCAGCCAAATCAGTCTGTCCCCAGCTGAAATCACTAGTATTTTGTTTTTGACTCACAGCAGTTTATTGCTTCTTTTTATTTTATATTACTTTCTTAAGAGAGGTGGACTTCTGCTACCTTGATGGTGGTGTCCTCATGTAACAACATCTGGCAGCTGTTCAACAACAGTCACTAGACAATGTCACCACAGACTTGGGAGACAGCTGAACCTCAACCCAAATGCACCCACTGCCACCAGATGTCACGGTGGTAAAATCAAACGGGGCCAAAACCACCAAGAGGACACTCAACATCTCTCTCCTCCACAGTGATCTGTGGAACAGTGGGGCTCAGACACAGCTCTCTGTTTCACTTGCTTGTTTCCCCTTTACCCATTGCAGTGTCAAAAATGCAAAAAATTCCCAATAATGCAGTGGAAAAAACCTGCAGAGAGGGACAAGGGTGCACGCAAAAGGCCCAGGTGGGGGAATACGTGGCAGCACAGCTGATCTTGCAGCAGCAGACCGCTAGCAGAGATGAAAGCGGAAGTGTGATGTGAGCGGGCTTTCCCTCACTGCCCACTGAGACACCTGAGGCTGCAAGGAAAACCCTGATGGGTGGGAATGAGGGGAAACCAGGATGCAAGTGCATGTGAAGTGTGCTGGGTAATGCTTGCTGGGTTTGGCTAGAAGGATGCTCCCCGCCACCCCCAACTGCATAGTCCAGCACTCCCAAGAAGACTCTCCATATTTTTTATTTCTGATTTCTGGAAAATTTGCTTCCTTTTAATACTCCAAAACATGTTAACATTTTTGTTGCATGTTAGGAAATGTTTTACTTTGCATCAAATGGAATGTCTTGGAATGTTTTGTTTGACCCCAAACTGATTTTTCTTTTGTTTGACAAGAAAACATCAATATTCTTCTTGTAGGCTGACCCAAGACTGTCGTTCCCAACAGCAAATCAAACCCTCTGTTACTGAAGTATGGTTCTGCTGAAGCATCCTGTGTGCCTATCCACACCAGTGTCACAGCTACCACTATGGTCAGGTCTTTGGGAAAGAGCATAAGAACCAGCACACCTCCTCTGCTGCAGGACTTCGTGAGCCAGAGGTCTGCATCCTTGCTTCTAGTGAACTTTGATGAACTTTCTTCCATTAAGTTTTCTAATAACCTTCTGAACCTGTTTTGGCTTTCACAGTTTCCTGTAGCAATGGGTTCCACACTGTACGGATGTGAGGGTGGAAAAAGTATTTTTTTTTTCTGTTTTAAATTTGTTTCTTGTAAATTTAATTCATGTTTTAAGTAAATGAGCTGACTGTTCCCTGTTCACTATCTCCTTTGGCATCTATCCCTTTGGTATCCTTAGAGTTCCACTTGGTACTGTAGGACCACTGCAGAACTTCCCAGAGAGGCAAGATCTGATCATGCAGATAAAGTAATTGGCATTTTTCTCTTAGGTCCAACCTTTCTAACAAAATATTTATTATATAGTTAAGGAGAATCAGTTGGTTGCAGTCTTGAATGCTCAAATTTTGGCTTATAAACCTGTTACTATTACAAGAGGATTGTGTGTGCTCCACAGAACAGCATTATTCAGTGCAAGCAGTATTTTGGCCCAGGTTTGAGTTTCAATCCTAAAGCAAACGCTGGTCTTTTGATTCCTCCGCTGCTTGGATATACATCCATTCATGTCTGCAGTACCATTCCAGGAGTAGCTGGGTTTTGAACAAGCACAACGTTCTTCAAAGAAAGGTTGCAATGGCTTTACACTCATTTTTAAAACATAACCTGAGTACTAACAAAGACCTGTTTTATAACCAGGACACATGAGATCCAAATAATTACCCAGCTTGTTGCAGGCCCTACATACTGCTGAGCAGCAGATCTGGAATAGCACACAAGATGTTTAATCTTCAATGCCTAGAGTAGCACAACACTTCCCTTAAGGCACCAGGCTGATCCCTATCAGACCAAACAGCTGAGTACTATGATTTACAGCACCTTTGTCATCAGATTTTTTTTTCACTGTTTTTCTGCTGGCTTTGGGGTGGGAGGTCACTGTTGCTTTCATAGCTAACACCTACAGTTCCCCACAATGCCTTCTCTCAAATGGTATTTTCCATTGTCATGTTCAGCTTTTCCACTGACAGAAAAGTAAAAAAATAATAATGCTGAGAAATGGAGGTAACACGTGACCTCTCTACCTGTCAAGGCTTCTGAAAGAGGAACCTTTCCTTTGCTAAACAGCAGATGCCACAGTAGCAGGATGTGGTGAGCTGTTACCCCACATTTTAGTTTAGTAAGGAGTTTTTTCCTCTTGTATTTAATTTTGCTTTGAAATGCCCTTGCAATGGAAATTTCTGCTTCACTAATTAGCAAAATCAGTGTCTTACCGATGCACCAGTTTGGGTTCCTGCATGGAACAGGACAACGAGATATATCTGTACAAATGTGGGTTCCATATATAGATGTGAACTTCATAGGAAATGTAGTATTTTTAACATTTGGTGGCTGTACATGGATTCCATCAACCGGCAAAACTTTAACTTTCTGCAGATTTTGGCTTTCCTTGCATCTGACTACTGATATGGATAACAATGTGGCCTTTTGTTTTAATAAAATACCTGTTCTTCCGAGACAACATTCTGCCTTCCAGCTCAAACACTGATCCCACTCATAGCAAAGTAGTTACAAGGTCAGTGGTGCAGGAAGTAGGGAGAGGGCACATGCACGGGGTGTCCCCAACTGGGGAGCTTTTTGGGGATACAAATATGGGAGTTTGGAAGACTTCATATCCTAAGGGCGAATGTCCCCCAAGAGTCTGAAAAACGGGAAGTGAGCTGAGAGTCATGTTCAAACTCACAATTATGAAGAGCTGAGTCTACAGTTTTGTGGGTGAACGGTTTGAAAACATACCCCATTCCTTTTCACTTTGCAAGCAGTAACATTAAATCTCCATTTTCTGGCTGGGTTAAGTTGCTGTCTTGTCACACATATGGAAGTCAAAAGCCATTGTTCCGATGACTTCAATCCATGTCAGCAGGAGCCTGGAAAGGCTTGCACAAAGGAGACTGAGTAGCAGAACTCTAGATTGTATTTACTGTTGCGCCCTTTTATGATGCACTCCTCTCCCACAAGTGAGCTTCGTGGCTCTCCACTCCACTCTTTTTTAATAGACAGAGAGGTGTGATAGGAGTTTAGGCAAAAGGGCACTCAGAGGTTTTGCACTGAGCTGACACCTTGGGATTCACATGCCCCTGTTCCTCTCTAAATAGCAATGGCATCAACTCAGCTCCTTCAGGATGGTTTTTAGTTTCCTTATCAATAGAAAGTTCCACATGGCATGTCCCAAGACATCCAGGCATGCAGGGTCACATAAAGTTTCTATCCACAGCTGACTAACCAACGTTTGCTCGTTACTTCGTGTCCACCTGTGTCCGCTGGGGACCACTGCCTCTAACGGGGAGCAGAACCGAAGACAAGAGGCTGAGATGCCATAATGCTCTCTTGATGAAAATGAACAAAAGCAGCCTGCTCTGACTGGTTCTCATGGCGTGGAAAATACAAGTAATACCAGCTGCACCTTTCAAGCTACGTGTGGGGAAAGTCTGTGGTAAAATCACGCTCCGATTCTGCCATGCCTGGACAATAATGCTTCATCTTTCAGATGGGTGTAACTGCCCAAGCAGTGTGGTGCCACGACTGGAGACCTCATTTGGACCATGTTTGACACTGGTCAGACTGCACAGCTTCTGTGTCACAGCCTCCAGAAGGTCTGTGGAAGGTTTGAGCAACCTCCAGAAACAAGTAGCAATCCTGAAAGCAAAACTGCAGTGGTTTGGCTCATTGCTTTTGCCTTCTGGCAGAACTCAGTAGCTCAGGTCAAGCCCTACATGGGTACAATTACAGCGACACCCAGGCCAGGGATGTCTCCACACAGCTCATTACACAGCGTGGATGTACCCACAAGTGCTCTGAATTTCTGCTGTCACTATTCAGCACACGAAGAGAGCCTGGGACACATAGCTCTGGAGTGACTACATGAGTTTGACGCTGACACCACACTACCTCTAGTAATGCTTTGTATTATAACGTTCACTTTGCTGCCTATAATTATTGCCCTCGGATTTTTTCCACCGGCAGTGAGGCCATATCTTGCTCCATCAGGCTTCTGTGCTCTTGTACGCCCTTCTTTTAGATGAAATGCCACATATTAGCATCACTAGAGAAGAATTCAAAGTTGCAAATTAATGCAGAGGAAGCAGAAATACAGGAGGAAAGTTTTTTTTCCTTATCTCCATGTACGGATTTTATTTTAGGAGAAAAATGGCTAAATATGGATGCATATGCAGCAACTAAAAAAATTAAGCTCCTGGTATAAACTCCATCCCATGACTAAAACTCTACAGTTTTTATCAAGGTACCTACTTCCTCACTATTAATAAGCATAACTGCTTTCTGGCATTTGAAAGCTGCAACAAACAACACAGAATTGTTACACACATCACTGAAAAAAGTAGGTTTTTCTTACAGAAACTCTTTTTTCAAAGCTAGCAAGTATTGTCCTGTGAGTAAGACAAAACATCAGAAAACAGTGATATAAATTCCTGAGGTGCCAGACTGTAATGCAAAACTATAGATCACATTAAAGCTTACTGAATTAAAAACCAAACCAAACAAGTCTTGTGAAGCAGTGGAAAATATAGCTTCACACGTTCCATAAAGAAGTCAGATCCTGTATTACCTCAGGTGTCCTGGATGTGTTTAAACCTTAAACTTATTTTTATCTGTTTAATCATAATAAGCTACTACCACAGGGCATGCTATTTTTGGAGACAGCGAATAGGACAGTGGAGCAAGTAAGTGACAACAAGTAGCAGGTTTTAATAAAACATGATCCTCCCATAAGAACGTCAGCTTGGCACGATGGATGGCATTGTTGTGCATGACAGCCATTAACACAGAGTCATTTTCCTACCTGCTCTACTCTCTGCCTTATTTAGTTTAACAACTCCAAGTCTCCCAGGGCGGCTGTGCTGCGGAGGGCTAATGGGAAAGATTCCTTGTAGTGTGATGACAGCACTGTGCGGCAGCAATTTAACTGGGGCTCTTGAATAGGTGCCCAGACTAAATGAGTCCCATCCTATCGCACCAAAATTTCTGGGTTTCAATTTTTTTCATCCCTCCCATATGCAGCCCTGGAAACGCCCTGCGTCTCTTGCTCTGCAAACACTTAGGGATGAATTCCCCGGCTGCTGGAAATTAGCGCAGGAATCAGCAGAGCTGCAGTGATTTCCAACACATTGGAGTCTAAACTTCAGCTTGTTTTTACTCTCAATCTGAGGATGACTGCACTGAATCTGATTTCCCCTTTTTACCAAAGAATCAGAGACTCAACAGGAATTTCAGGTAGCCCTCACTGAGGCCAACCTTGCCTGGGGAGATGGGGATTTGGGCTGCACAGAGGCTGCAGGATCTGCCCCAGTATGATGCAAACCTCATCTGACACACACATACACATACGTGTAAGGGTAAGGCTGGGCAATGAACAAATAAACCACATTTTAACCAAAATGATGTGTTTACATTCCTAAGAGCATCTGTAAGGGAAACAAAACAGACATATTTTATGTTTTACACAACATTTCCACACGACAGGCAAACTACACAAATGCTATCTAAGGCAGCCAAAACCCGAGGTCAGCTGGAAGCTTTACAGGTACCAGTCCAGAGGGAGTAAGGAAGACCATGTACCCCTTTGCCATAGACAACAGGAATTTGGCCCTGTCACAAGCAATACGGTAATGCAAATTGATCCTGGTGAAGAGTTCTCCTTTTCAGTCTAGTGCCCAACAGAGAAACAGTGCTGTCAGATCCTGGCATTCAGAACTCAGGATTCATGCCCTGAAGCGTGGCAAGATTGGATTCAAAATCAAAACAAATTTTAAGCAAATCTGCATTTGCCTATTTTTCTAGCCTCCAGATGTCTCCGACATTGTTAAATCCTGAATGTAACCGAAATGAAACTTCCTTTTCTTGTCTTTTTACTCTCATATTCCTGATCCCATCCCTCAAGGTTTGCTATACCTCACAACTAGCTGTCAATTGAAGCATGGATAACACTTGAGACACAAGGCTCTCAAAGTATCCTAGGGTTAGAAGAGCAAGGTTAAAGCCCACCTGATGCCCCCAAGGGCTGGCAGCTTCCAAGGCTGACCAGTAGTGAATGGGAGAGAGGGAGTGGGACTGGACCATGTTACAAAGCTCTGAGCCTGATTCTGAAGGCTGCTACTTGGAGACTTCATGCCCTGCCAAAGGAACATCCCATGTGCAGGCATCCAGCTGAGCACCGGTGATTTCTATGGGCAGCTGGCACCAACCTTTAGGGCCTCACATGGCCATCTGTATCAGGCCAGACCTTTCTACATAACACTTTCTATAACATTTCTTTCTTTCGAAAAAGAAAGGGCTTTTCTCCACATGCTGGGAAAGTGACAGATTAGCTTTAGAAAAAAAATAGTTCTCGGGGTACAGGAGAGAAAAAAAGGGAGCAAGAGAAGGTCTATAATCTCTGTGGCTTGCTGATTTTAGAGTTTAAAAAAAGCCAAATAAAAGTGAATTTCTCTATCGATTATACAATTATTAATCTTTTTAGAAGCTTTCCCAACATTGCACATAATGAGCAATTCATCAAAGCATATTAGGTGCCACAGAAGTTGCATTCAATATAAAGGGGTCATTAAGTTTCTTGTAATTGAACATTACTGAAGCTTTCGTTAGTTCTAAATCAAATCAATGGGATGTGCATGTATGCTCTTTAATTTACTTTATGTAATAATAGTGTGGCCCCTAGTGATCCTCTGGAATCCTCCAAAATGAGCCACCTTGCACAGCTGTTCATAAAAAAACAGCTTGTGTGCAGCTGGGCATATCAAATAAAACAAAGAAACAATAAAGGGAGGAAAGAAAGAAGCACCTTAGGTCACACAGCAGTATTTGCTGAGTGCCCTTTTCTTTCCATGGGTAGAGAATGGCCAAGAGACTTGTCTCTTCTTCCACTCAACCAGCCTCAAAGCCTGATGGACTTGAGCAGGAGTAACACGGTCTCAACAATGGAAGTGTCCTGGAGATAGGTTATACATGGTCTATCTGATCTTTTTCTGAGCAAGAAGGGTTTGGTTGTCTTTTTTTTTTTTTAATGGACCCAACTTGCCCTATTATCATCACCATCATCAACACCTCTTTCCTTTATAGCCCTTTTCATCAGCAAAGTGCGTGCCAAACAGAAAAGATTAATGCCATTATTCACATCACCCAGCGAAGAGGGCACCTAGGCAGGGACAAAAGGAAGATGCCACTGGGCAGACCATACACAATGTGCCTATGGCACAGTGGGTGGCCACTGCTGGGACACATCTGCACCTTGCCTGTGTGAAGGCTGAGCCTTGTTTGGTAACCTCTGATTAACAGGGGTTTTGCTCAGTCAGATAAAATGATGGCCATGAAGTGACTCAGTGAGTGGCCACATGCTGCTGAATGGAGAGAAAGGCTGGGTGGGGCTAATAAAATTGTTATGTGTTTGATAAGGGAAAAGAAATCCACCTATGAGCCTGCTGGGGACTAGGCTGGGAAAGGTCATGCTAGCTGGGGGAAATCCTTAGGTGATGGAACACAGGTGCTAATCTCCAGCAGTGGCCACAGAAGCAGGGTTGGCTGCAAACAGCCTGCAAAAAAATGGATGCGATAAAAAGCCGTCATACAATAACTTTGCTTTTGGCATGATGACCTGGCCACCACCATAATGTGAGCTGTAAGTAATGCCACAGGATTCGTTTCAACCACGGCAGCATCTGTTCCTGGACAACACTGCAGTTCAAAGAGGAGTGCATGTCCTCTTCATCATGGCTCCTTGGACAAGAGCACTGGCAGCGCTTAATGACACTCTTGCATTGGCTTTGTACCACTAGGGAACTTTAACTAGGGAAAGACCTTTTCATAACAAAACTCCCATTCAGTTTGGCTGGGAAGGTTTGATCCAAAGGCTGATTTAAGTGGACTCACACTGGAGACATACCAATGCAGCTTGGGCCATGGTGTGGAAAGCCCCAGGTGGGCGTTAGTAGATGCTGTCCCCAGTGTGGAGATGTGGCTGTGAAAACCACTGCACCCAGACTCTTCCTGGATTCTAGTACTCCTTGGATGCCAAAACCACCTACAGCAAGCATCTCGGATTACAACAGCTGGAAGAATACTCTTACTTGTACGTGGTCCCAGTGTGACAGACCTGCAAACATGACAGAATGTCTTTTCCTCTTTTCTCCTCTCCCACATGCTGTGCCTAGCTGCAGAATGGCTCGAGCTCTAGCTGAACTGACAGAGCAATGTCAACAGTAAAAACACCACATACAGTTGCAAGAATTCAGTAAGAATCCCAGCTGGGCTCCCAGGGAAGACAAAACCTTCCCCCTTGCAGCTCAGTGCTTGACACAAGAACCCTGCTGATGCTCAGTGCTCTCCACTAGAGAGCAAACTTATTCTGCCCCAAGAACGAAGCACTGTAAATCTGCAGCCAGCATTAGAGAACTTGGAAAAAGGCACTTGAGAGAAGGTGTACAGCACTCATCCCTCAAACACACTTAAGGATCTGAAATTTTATCCAAAATATTTGCATTACACTTTCCAAACAATCACTCACAATGTGCAACAGGCTTCTTTTCTGTCTCTTTGTGAGTACCTGGACTTCAAAACCCTTGCTTCTCAATAGCTGAAAAATGACAGGGTGCTTCCATGGCCCAGGCTGCAATCTTGCAGCATATCCAAACTCCAGCAGGAGCTGGCCTGCACTTTTGAGAGGTGCTCCAGGCAACAAAACGAGTGGAAGAACTTTAACAGTAATTCAAGAGGAGCTTTAAAAAATTTACTAATGCTACAATGAAGAAAACTGGCTGCTTTCATGAGATTCAGTCAGGTCAAATCAGCTAATTCAGAGCAGGAGGTAAATGCATGGAGGTTAACACAGCAGCTTTGGAAAATCCACACAACTACGCATTGCTTCAAGGGGCAGGCAGGTCCCTGCTCCCTGGGGAACTCAGCCAGGACATGCAGACCACAGGACCTAGCTGTGGGCATGCAGATGTGCAACATCTGTCTCTCTCTTCAGAAGCATCCTTGCGACAAGAGCAACCCAGCAAGAGTCAGCTCTTGCTGAAGACCCTGTGAACCAAACACTTTTCAGGCTGGAGCTTTGGGGACATCAAGGACATTCCACTGATGAGATAAAAGAAAAAAGTGCAACAAAGGTTTTGATGAAAGGCTGCGCAAATTGATTGTTGTTTGCTCCACACAACAGCCCTTCTGGTGCACCACACCTTTTGTAAAACATAGTTCCATGAAACAAATTATTATCTCCAGTAGCTTCCGTCTACACACATTTCTGAAATACTTTCATTCTGAACTGTTTCGAGAGGAAACATTAAAAAGAATGGAAACCTGGCAATTAATCAGATGGAAACCTTTGTTTCCATTTTACAGAATAGGAAAAAAAGAAGAGAGAATTATAAAAAGAATACCCAACATTAACTGCTAAGCAGGGAAATGAAAGATAAGCAGAGGCCAGGGACTGGGAGCACTGGTGTGCTGCATGCGTTTACCTGCACTTGGACGTGGTTCTAAAGGGTGGGTCAGATCTGTGTTTGCCGTTCTCGTTCAAACTCACATAAACACCTAGTTAGAAACTGGGTTTTGACAGAGGAAAATTCTATTTTCTTAAAAACTCACAAAATAAAAATCTTGAAAACTGTTTTTCAAAGCATGGACGAAAGGCTCTCCTGGTCAAGACACAGAGCAAATATTTACAGGTGCTGGGGAGACACCATTTCCTCCCTTTAGGCTTCAACCTAGTGTCTGCCACATAATTTTATCCACTCAATGAATTTTTTTTCCAGACATCTGCCAAGAGGAAATAACTTCGCTGTATTGGGAGTCTGGGAATCCTAGAAAACAATCTTAAATCCATAAAACAATTGAAGTGCAGTTCTACTGAGCTGTTCAGTTCTGTTCTGATTTTTACTACAATGTCAACAAGAATTTAATTTGTTTTAAAGTTTAGGTTCTTAAATCTGAGTGATATACGGTAGTTTACAGCTTGCTGGCAACAGCTACTGTGGAAAAAAAAATGGAAAGTGCATATAAAGGCGGTTCTAACTTTGACATTGTGAAAGCAGGGAGCAGTGCCAAGAGCAGCAAACAGCATGGCTTTCCCAATCCTGGCTGGCTTTAGGGACTGCTTGCTATTGACATCAGTCGCTAAGGGATACATTTCCCTGCTCTAACGAATCTCATTTGGAGCCTGTAATTAGAAAAGAAATGTCTCAAAGTGTAATTTCTTTCCCTAAAACACTTACAGATGTTAACTAGATTGCTAATAGTGTGAGATGTCTGTGGGTGGACATCTTCCTCCTTATCTGTTGTGTCAAAGAAGACAACTTATTTATTAAAACCAGTTCTAAAGGTAGTAATTTTTCTGCGTACATCTTTGGGGGTGGTGGTGTCTTCTAAACTGCTTGCTGAAAGAAGGATTTGGAGGTGTTTTTCCTTATAGTTTTTCTTCTTTTCTTTCAGAAGTCATCTCCAAAGTCAGCCTGATTAAAAAGGTACTTGGAGTGACTAAAAATGTCTTTGCTGAGCAGATTAAGAAGTATCCTGTCTGAGCTGTAAAATTATAATAAAAATAGTAGTGGTAGTAATAATAATAATAATAATAATAGTAGTAGTAGTGATGTAAGTTTCCTGCTCCAGTGACTTTCCACCGGTGACTTTGGCTGGTGCCCCTTGGTAAGTGCTGCTAAAAGCATTTACAGGAGCTGCTGGACGGCTGGGGAAGCTGATCTGCTTCAGGCGCACACCGGACATGCGAGGGGGAGAACATGAAAAAGGCATGAGAAACACATGTCCCTGGGGAGGCAAGAAGGGGTTTTCTTGGCTCTTGGAGAGGGTGCCGGCCCCAGCTCTGCCATGGAATGCTGCTCTCAGCCAAGCACTCCCCATCCCACATGGCCATGTAGAGCCTCCCGCAGGAGGTGATGGCTGAAACTCTCCTTCCTAACACACGCAGCCCAGATGCAGTTGTCTGCTTGGGCCTTTCCCTCCGCCAACATCCCCCCCTCTCCCTTTTCATTTTCTTTTTTCAACCAGCTTTGATTGGAGCCAGAGCCTCGGGTAAATCAGAGGAATTTCTAGATTTTTCTGAGTGCTCTGAGCTCTTGCTGTTTTCCGATACCTACTTCCTGCCATATCTAAAATAACAGCAGCTGCAGGGGCCTGATAGAGAAGAGCTCCAGGGGAGAAATTCTCACAAAAGGGGTGGGAAAAAAAAAAAAAAAAAAAAGGAAGAAAAAAAAGACACTTATTAGGGAGACGATAACACAGAGAGCCAGCATCAGATTCATTGTTGGAGTTGATAGCACCATAGGCTGTGGATGTTGTTGTCAGAAGAAAACAAGTCCTGTAAATGGCCATGGGAATGATAAGTCTCCGTGTTTGCTGGGATAACAGAGGTAGCTTTACAGCACTTGTCCTATTGTATGGAGTATCGTGCCTCGATTAGCTAATGTCTCTAAGGGCCAGATAAGTGAGGATGAATGTTCTGCCCTAGAAGCTTTCATGCTTTCTCTTTGGTGTGGCTATCTACACAGAGCTGCAACAGAAATCTTTGTACACATACAGAAGGCCCACTCTTTAGAGAAAAACATCACAGAACATGGAAAATTGTTGAAATTACATTGTTTTCCATGGAGAACACATGGTGCAGTGTTGTCATTGTCTCATTACAGACCACATGAACGAGTACAACCACTCAAGAGACTTCCGAAATAGTCCCACAAAGGGACCTTACATATTTGTATGAGAACCACTCCAGGAGAAGAATGTCTCTGTCCTACTAGCATGAAGGGGGACCGAAACAGACATGGTGCACTCATACAAAATATACTTATGCACCATTCAGTGTGCAAGAACACACTGAGACCTCCTTGAGATCCCTTGCCACCAACACAAACATTGCTTTAAATATCAGCATAGCCTAACAACCAAAGTGAGTGCTCTTGAAACACTGCCAGTCAGTGAAATACAGGCAGTATTTCAGATTATTGTATGTGCCATTAACCTCAACATATTGATGTAATTCTACAGTTACTCTGGGAACTATAACTTGCATCTGCATCAAGTTTTGGGTCCTGAAATTTTCACTCAATATTAGAGATTTTCATGCATTAGTTCTTTTCAAAATAGGGTTTTTAAAAGAGCATTAAGTGATAGGTTATCATGATTGTGAATTGGAGCCTGATCCGAAGGGCACAGGAGACAAGAGAAGAATTCCTACTTGCTTCAATGAACTTTGCATCAAGTTCTTATTAAACACAGACAGATATATGCAAAGGTGGTCTACAAATGTGCAGTGTATTGGTCTGATGGCTTGGCAGGAAAAAATATCAGTCACTGTATTGTAAACATTCTGTTTTGTTCATTATTCCCAAAAGATCATTTGAAATGTTTTAATGTTGATAAGCAAAAGAGGCAGGTAGATTTATTCTCTTATTTTGCCTGAATTTTGAAGCATGCAAGACTTCCCTGATGTCAGCAGACTTACTTCTGATTTCCACCACTCAAACAGGACAAGCATATTTCTGTGTTTACTTCAGTGTGTTGGTTTTAGTGCATATGCATGTGGTACAGTTTGATCCTAGAGCCCTACCCACCTTCTAGGGAATAGTGGAAAACCATGCACAGGGTTTTAGTAGCAGCATGTAGTTTTTCTTTTCTAGATTTTAAACAATTTCTCTAGGACTAAAAATCCTTGCTTCACTTGAGTAGACAGCACAGCTGCCAATTTTTAATTGTTCAAACAAGATCATGTTAAGGTACTTGGTTCTTCCCATACACAAAAGAGGCTCCTTAAGATATGAACCATTTTTGGTTCATATTCAGGTAATTAAACAAACTGACCAAGTTTAGACAGACTAGACAATATTCTGGCATAAAATCATAAAACTGAAACTAGCTAAATAATTAAAAAAAAAAAGTCACCCTTGACAATACAAAGAAAGTGAATTTGTATTCCTGCAAAAGCAGAAGTAGTTAGAAAATATGAGGCATTGCCTAACCCTGTTTTAAGCACTGTTATGGCTGTGCTGTATTACGTATGCTTATAGAGCAGTACATTTACAGTACACTGGGTAAGGAATTTGGGAGTAGGATTAACGAGCTTTCCTTTCACACTAGACTAGATCAGATCACAGTAGGAGATCAATGTGCAACAATTCCTAACTTTTGTTCAAGAAAAGCGAGCATAGTGAAGGTCAAAGACAGACTAAAGAGCAGCATGGCAATTATTTACTGACATGAGACTGGAAAGAATATCACATGGAGCACAACTTGGACTTTAGACACATAGGAAAGAATGGTTCATTTTATGCCACTAATCATAGCCAAGGATTAAGATATTTTGGAAAAGCCCTATTATTTCTCATTCTGCAAACACGGATTTCATTACTGGTAAATCATGAAGTTTATGAAATCCATTCATACAAATTAATTTCCTTTCCTGATTTCCATTGGCACATGAGACACAGATACATAACTGAAATAAAAGTTTGCAAAGGAAAAGAAAAAGATACACAGAAATGTCTGTTAGTACTTAAAAGCAAGGTAATCTCAAGTAAGGATGTAGCTAGAAGAATTGGTTTTGGGTCTGAACAGGTAGAAATCAATGCAGCTGCACTACAACTAGATGGATCTATGCTGACTTACTCCAGTTGCCTCTATCAAGAATACCCAAAGGTAAGTTCTCCCATTCGTAAGATTTTCATTTCGCAGCAGCAATGTAGAATCTAGATGTCTTTTCCATATTATGAGAAATATTCACACCTAGACATCTGAGCGAACAATTCTTACAATCATTTTAGTGTCACAAGATGTGGGGTTTTCCCCCTTCAGTGGTGCTTCCCCCCAATGAAAGTTTTTCACATGAAATGTAAATCCATCTTCAGACAACTTTCTGAACACAGACATTTTTCCAAAAATAGGCACAGGGGGGTGGTGGCCACATCCCTCAGGGGACCATGCATGACAGAAAGCATGATACAGCCTCATCTGATGTCACAAGCATCTGCCAGCTCCTCCCTGAAGCAGGGTCTTAACTGACAGCAGAGAAATTGTATTGGTCGCTGCAGAAATCTAGATTTTATCATCATAGAAACCACAAAAATAGCCTTGAAACATCAGGTATACATCTGGCTGACCTCGGGCTGGCTGAACAAACGTTGTTAGGGTCACAACTCCCACCATGGGATGTGGACAGCCCTGTATCTTACCCCCTTCCTCACTAAAATAAATGACAGTAGGTTTGCTGTAAATTTCAAAAGCAGATTTTTTTTCTGAATATTCATCTAACAACCAAAGAAAAGGTCCATCCATTTGCAGATTTCTTGGCAGGAAATCTGGCATCTCTACCGAAGTCTGCTCACTTTTCATACTCTCCTCTGTGCTGAGTGCTTGAATCCAAAATATTCCTTACAATAATAAAGTCTGCCCTACAGTTAGCTAATGGTACTGTTATGCAAGGGTCGGCCCTGGTTCCAGCAAACTAGTTCATGGCAGCAGAAGGTGCTCTGGTTTAAAATGATGATGGCTCCCCATGACAAAATTCAGTGGAAGGGAAGGGATTAGAGAGGAGTTTTCTCTTTTACTTTAGCAGATGATTTTTTTTTCCCCCAGAAGTATCCAAGTGATTTTGGTCTGGAAACACTTAAACATTTCTGATGAGACACCATTCAGTCCAGGTGCTTTTCCTAAGATAATATTAAATATAGCTTTGGAAACTTCAGCAGATGTTCTGATTTTTTCTAGTTCAAAATTTCTTTTGCTACTACTCTGCCTTTATGTAAATAGCTGACTCTAATTGATTCTTTAATACAGTGATTCACAATCTGTTGTGAATCTTCTCTTAATTTACTTGAGAGTCTGTTATTATTTCCCCTGATTTAACACATCCTGTTTTAGAACATCCATGGAAGTTGATGGAAAAAATTTTCATGGCACTTGGATCACATCCTAAATGTAACTTGAATGCCATCTTTCGAAAGTTGCAAAGTAAGGGGATTTCCTGTTTTATTCTTCAATTGTATAACCTTGAAAGTGAGCTTTTACAAATCCTCAACTGCCTTGTTAAGGTCTGATCACTTCTACTCCTTCTAGCGCTATTTTTTCTGGGTAGTTTCCAACTGGGGAAAAGTCAATGGATAATAACCTCTTATTTTTCTCATTTTTACTGAATGCCCTGTTACATTCTAAGTCTTAAAACTGATATGAAAATTTCTCACAAAGTTCGGGTGATGGGACTGTATTTACTCCAAGACTACATCCCACTCCCTTCATTTTCACAATATTTCGGAGAGTTTTTTGGTCTCCCAATGGGAGCTTTCTCCACCCAGTGGCAGCTCTGAAGCCCTGTCCTTGCCCCTTAGAAAACCTGTCGATAGAACATGGAAACAAGCCATGGGGGTTATTTGAGGGGCCTGCCCCAGGGGACCTGCCCACCAACCCTTTCCACCTGCAGGCAATGCAGCCAGCTCACTGCAGATCAATACAGACAGACAGGCTCCTCTACCCTCTCTCTTTGGATCTATGTAAGTTTAAGGAGCACAATGTTCATTTCAACATCTCCTCTCATTTTTCTCTAAACACAAATTATTTTGGGGCAAAGTGAAGTATTCTTTAGACACATTCTTCCATGGCAGTCAAATCCTGGGCTCTTACTACTCATTTGTACCATTTCACTTTTAGGCAAACTCCTCTCTCTCACACCCACACTCATCCTTTCCCCTCTTCTTCCAGAATTCATCTATGTTCTTTTTTTTTTTTTTTTTTAATGAGGATGCTATATTTAACCCTCCTCTCATTTCTCTTTTCCTCAGGCCTTCTTTCATTCTAATTATGCCATCAGGTAGTTTCACAACCATACTCGAAGTCTGAAACTTTAAAATGCTTGCTAACTGTGCTACAGCTTCATAAGCTTCTATTTTATTTTTTTACTAAGTTTCCCAAATAGAGTAAATGTATGTACACACATGTGCTTGCCTGTACTTGTCACAAAGGGTGACGAGTACCGGCAAGCGCATGTGTGTATATACACAAGTTCATAAGCTTTCTCCCATCCCTTCCAATGTGCTGAATCCTTTGCAGCCCATGCAGAGCCCCAGCTTTGACTGGGGGTCCTGGAGTCTTGCAACATAGATCTGCCTCTGCCAGCAAGCACACACCAATTCAGCTGAGGGCTGCAGCTATCTCTGGAATTGGGAGTTAGCTACTAAAATAGCGCAAGAAGCTGTTTTCACATTAGCACGTCCTTCTGGCAAAACTTTCCTTGACTTCAGCGCTGCTGGTTCCTCTTTAAGACTTCAGTTTACCATTGAAATGGCATGAAGTATCTGGGATATCGGATTGCAAAAAGGTAAGTCTGAACCCTCTAACCCCAAAGGCCATGGTCACCTTTATCTTTCCAACTTTATGTGCTGAACAGGGCAGAAATCAGCAGTTTATCTGGTATCAATGGAGATTTGCAGGTTCCTACCAAGTGGTGACAGCTCATCCAGCTGTGAGTCTGTTGTTTAAATAGATGGTAGTGTGTGCTTTTCTGGCCTGTAAAGGCCCAGCACAGGTTTCCAGTAACAGTGGGAGAATTTCTAGAAATTTCTCTGAAGCAGCCACTGCCCCTGGGTTTGTCGGCTGGCAAAAAGCATAGTGTTCTCTCTGTGGCTGATGGCACTTTCTGCCCTAGAAGTAGTTTTGCTTCTTTTTCTTTTGTAATGAAGTCTTTCCTCATCCTAACATACTCTCTATGGGGAAGAAAAAACCAACAAAAAATGCCTGAGAACTATTTCAGAGTTACCTAGGAGCTCAGGGTCTGGAATAGAACAGCCATCTCCATTTCTGATGGCCCTTCCAGAGAGATCTTGGGCAGTGTTTGGCTGAGGTACAACTTGCCAGAACTTGGAGCCATTACAACACTCCGCAGAACCGGAATTTGTGTGGCATCAATTCTAGCGACTTCAGGAAGCTCTAGCCTTTGACTGATGGGGCCCATGGTGTGTCATGCAATGGGTAATAGCTAATGAGTCAGGGAAATTTCTCAGGACAAAAAAAACAAACAGTGTAATTGAAAAAAATCAGGACCAGTTTCTCTTTTTATATGGCAATTTCACACGAAGTCATTTTAGATTGAGAAGAACATTTGAACCTCCCAGTACTATTGACCCAAAGACATTACTATAAGAAGGAGATGCCTGGAGAAGCTGTTAATGCCTCCTGCAGATACTGTGAGGTGAAAAGCCTCAAGCCAATAGCTGACTACAAGTGCAGCCTAGAGCTTAATGGAATACAGTCATCTCAGAGGAAAAAAACATAAGTCAACTCATAGCAAAGAGATTACCAGTCACTTCAGTCTTCCAGAAGAATAACTGGATAGCAAAAGCTTGGATGCCAGCAGTAGTGACAATCATAGCTCAGAGGTGTGCAGCAGCATGGAGCTGCAATGGTTCAGGAACTGACTGTGCACAGCAGAACCTCCACAGGATGAGCTTCTCCACCTGACCTCATGTTTCTAAAAGGCTTTACTCAACAGGCACCGGCAGGATTTTCAGAAAAGTCAGTCACGAGTGGAAGAGACTTAGATCACTCTTGCCCACCGCAACTACAAAGATGCAAAAGAAAATTAGAGTAGAAAGTCTCATAGATCATTTCAGACACACTTCATCTGTGTATGGATTTGCATACGCAGGATAGAAATAAAGGTGAAAATAAATATTCTTCAGTTTTGTATTTTTGGAGGCTTCTCTTCTGACCCAAAATAGCGTTTTTTCTACTTCTTAAGTAATCTGCAGAAGATTTTGCTTATGAGGTGGCACTGAAACACGTATTTTCCCTGAAGCCCTAGAAAAGGAACTGACTGCTGCTCCCAGGGTATCAAAATGGATTCATAATATTTACAGCAATACCTATTCTTCAACCCCAAAGGTATCACAAGAGTTATGAAATGGAACAGATCTTCAGCCCTAGCTCCCAAAGAAATCTAACATGAAGAGCAATATGGACAGTACAGACATGAAGAGTCAAATCTTGTCTTCTGTACTCTCTGCAGCACTAGGGCTGCAGAAGGGTCAAAATTAAGTCAAAACAGAAATCATGTTTTAGTTGTGCAAAGGAAAGGCAAGTGGGGAACATTCTTGCGTTTACATGATGCTTGGATAATGAACTATAACTACATAAGGATCAAAGAATTAATCCACTAATTATGGATTTGGATAGCCTGTAGCATTGCTTTTTCAAGACTGTTCCAGCACTCATAGTGCAATTTACGTGTTCAGGAACAATACCGTTTGGGAGTTTTGACACACTTGCAGCATCATCTCATTCACCTTTCTGCTATTTGTCTTGCAGTAGGTTTCATGGTGTGCAAAATGTAAGATGACCTACCGACAAAGTGAAGCCTGTAAAGGAGGTAGAGGGCTGGTCCAGCTCCCTGGTTTGCTGACAAACCCAGCCAGGCTGGCCAACGAGGAACAGGACTACAGTTTTCCTACCCTATTTCTTACTCACCCATTGTTCCCAGGTATTTTCAGTGCCCAGGCTTTGCAGACTTCCTCAGTGACAGAGGAGGAGGGGAACATTTTGAGGGTCTGCTTTTTTTCTTAAGCTTCCTCCCAGCCTGGTGATAAGCGTGTCATGGAAGCCTGTGCCCCCTTTGGTTGCAATCAGCATCAGCTCCTCAAAGAGGAGGAAAGAGCTGGAGCCAGGTTATCAAGCAGCCTGCTCTCCGCAGCGATGGTCAAGCCACTATCAGGCCCCTGACCCAGCCCCTAACTGTCCGGCAGATGCAGATGAAACAATGAGTGGTGCCGTGCAGAAATCTGCTCGGAAAAACTCCCTCTCTGTCTGTCTATCAGGGACCAGGCTTCCATGAATGCAGCTATTATGCGTGCTTTAACTACCAGCCACGCGCTTGGTCCTGTTCCCAATGAACCCAAAGGGAACGGTGTTATTGACTTAAGTGGGAGCAGAGGCAGGCCCTCCACAGCTTGAGGATCCAGCAGCTTGCCAGTGCCTCTCCAAGTGAAGTCAGGGAGGCTGCTCCCACTGACACGGATGTGTTTGCTGGGCTGAGCCGCCAGCCCAGCTCTGCAGAGGTGCTGCGGGGGCCTGTGCCATATTCTGCTCCCTTGAGAAGAGGGGCCTGCTACCACAACTTCCCCACAAGTGTTTTGACAGAAGGGGTTCAGGACACGAGAGTTTGGAGGCCAAGGCATGAGGCCACACCTGAGCAGCTAACATTGCTCAGCTCAGCAGAAACAATTCAAAGAAACAACATATTCCTAAAATAATTTGCATTGGAACAAAGCTTTCTCACGAAGCTTGTCCTTCTGCAAGCCATGTATTTTCCTTGGCACTGCTCCAGGCTTAAAAGCAGATGTAAATGTTACCAAGGCTCAGATACAGCAACTTTTTCTCTCCTGGCTGCCAGGGAAAGCTTACAGAAAATAACCAACAAAACCTTTACCATCTGAAACGGCAACACCAACAGCTATTGATATAGAAATGGAAGAATGAATCAGGCCTGGGAGTGAGAAGCGACTTCTTCCAAGCTGCTCTCAGCTGGAAAGAGGGGGAGCAACCCAGCTTCAGACAAACACTTAATGACTCCAAGTGTTAAAGTAAAGGTGCGTATGCAGATGCACATCAACCAAAGGCTGTTTTTTCAACACTAAAAATACTGGTCTCTGCAGCTTTCCTGTCACTTGTTCAGCCTCCTGCTCCCTCCACCAGTGTCTGGCATCACTGAAAGGGGCTGGAGTTCCTTCTCCAAAGGGACCGGAGTTCCTTCTCCAAAGGGACCGGACACTTCCTTGAAAGCATGATACTCAAGGACCTCACTGGAAATGTAAGTGCTGACGATGAAAGAAAGCAAAGTTCCCTACTATATTTCACAGCGTACCACAGCTAAGAGGTAGGCAGGTCTGCTCTGTGGGCAACTGCACACTTGGGGCTGCAGAAAACCAGGAAAGACACCTACTCTGGTCATCTGTGCCTCTGGGGGCTTTTTTCTGGTGGGCCTCTTGGGAGACCCAATTCATCAAACTCGCTAGAAACAGCAAACCCATTCCTGTGGGTGTGTGGTTTCGTGTAACAGGATCCACCTCCAACCCAGACGTGCAAGTCCACCGAAGGTCTGACTCAAACACATTACTTCAGCCCTCCTTTACTCATCGCCTACAACCCAAGCCCCAAATGTTAACGACTCAGCATGTTTTATCACAGTAGCCTGTACACTTTCAATCATCATTAGAGACGAGGAGGGTCTAGGCTCAGGCACCACGCCAGGTTAAGTAAAACTTTCCATGAGGAAAGCTATTTGTTTTCTCCCAGAGCTGCAAGGCTTGGCCAAGAGGGAGGAAGGGAAAAGCTCGCCCAAGCCAGAAGTGTAGACAGTGTTACTGGACTTTGCAGACTACCTGCATGTTGTTCTAATGACATTTGGACTACTGGAAATCACTGAGTGAACTCAGGAGTTTTCAAAGGCATAATTGTGGCAGAAGCAGACTAAACTTAACGCCTCAAGAGCCAATCGCTTTAATCATGAAGCTGAGATGTATGAAAAAGGATACATTTCAGCGAAAGAATAATTCTGTCTGCTATGGTTCCTGTTCAAATAAACTATATCACCAAACCACGTGCATTTCCAGAATATAGAGGAGTAAAAAAAGAACATATGGTTTAGACGCAAAAAACTTTCATATATACTGTATAGGAGATATATGGACTTGTCAGACATCTAACGGTTCAACACTGTAAGCAATTCATGGGAATGACATTAGCAATAGCTCATATTACATTCAGGAGTTACAGCTTTTACTGCAAAAGTTATTTTTAAAAGAGCCATGTTTAAAATGAAATGGCTGGCAGGACTGCAGCTTTCAGTAACACTTTACCTGTGGTTTTGCCACTTTTACATACTTATTGGGGGCTTAATACTCCCAATTTACCTTTTCAGAGTAAAATACAAGTTGCAATGAGTGCATTCATTGGCATAGTTCTATAAAACTCACAGCTGTGCAAAGACAATCACAAGAACAAAAGCCTCCTTGTTTTAAAAAAGATGATTATGTGGTTCTGATACTTTCTGCTAGCCATATATCCAAACATCAGATACCTTTGTTTATGGCCTGTGTATTTTCATCTTGCTACGCAAAGATTTATAGATCTGATCAAGTTAAGATCAGGATAGAGACCTTTATGAAAGCATTCATATGGAGAGGAGGAGGCTGAATTAATATACAAAACTTCAGACAGGAGATCTGTCTTTCAGATACGGTTATTTCAGTTCTGGCTCCTACACAGGACTCAGGACAGCATGTTTTTCAACAGCATGTGGAACCCTGGCCTCAAAGCCAGCAATGGGAGTGTGCTCCAGATTTCAACAAGGCTGGCACTGCATCTCAAAAGTTGAGATTAGAAGCTAGACCTTCAGTACTCAAGCACTGAGTAGTCAAGTACCTTGACCAAAGAATCCTCCAGGATGCTGCTTTGCTTTCAATAGGAAACTGCTTTTGTAAAGTTTTGTGCCTTAATGTAACAAATGGGATTACAGAATGTACAATACAGCTTGAAATCTGCTGAGAATATAAGTCATACATTTTTTCCTGTTGGTACCAATGTGTTTCCCCCTCGCTTTTTCAAAATAGCTTCATTTTAATCTGTAATAAAAACTACATTCTTTGATTTTCCTAACAGCAGGAAATAATTTCACAAATGAGTGTCACTCTGCTGCAGGTAAAATATCTAATAGCTTGTGGGAGTGCCAGTTACAACCTGAAAAATGTTTCTTGGCATCAGCATGCTTAACTGAACTCTCTCCATCCTGGTGAAATGGAAGATTTAGAGCTCAGTTGTGTGTTCTACACACACTACACTAGGTCCAGGAAAGGGAAATAGGGATGAGGAAGGTGATTTCAAGTCACCTTCAGCATCTCCTGGCCTGTTCCCAGCTGCCTGAACATCCGGAAAGCTGTGTGAACTTCCACTCTTCTGCCTCTGGCTTGGCGTTTCTTCTACCACTAAGGAAAGCAGTTAAAATTCTGAAAAATTGTCTGAGCTGCCCTAGTCAACAGAAAAGAAGGAGGATTAGTTCAAGAGCAGAACTAGCAGACTTTTGACCCAAGTACTAGTTAGACAACCGTAGAAAGGAGCACAATCAAAATATAAATATAAAGATGTCAAAGATAGAAATAAGGTAAATTTTCACATCTTGTTCAAGGGACCAGGAAGAATTCTCATCAGCTTGTAGCTTCCCCAAACTATCCATCTCTTTGGGCAATACTAATTCTACTTCATGTCTCAAAGGGCTGTATAGCAGACACATCAATACCTAAATAACATGTATTCTCTTAAAAGAAATTACAGCATGGACTTGTACTAAAGAGGCCCCTCAAGCCTGCCTGCCTAATGATTTTCCATGAGCTCCACCACCCTAGCACCCCACACGGCTCCCAGGTTAGATCTGAAATGCAAACGTCACTTCACCTTCACTGCCTAGGGCAGGGGTGGCACACACATGGAGACACCGTCAGTCCCAGCATCACCTACCAGGGTGCCTCAATGTCCTGCTGGTTTCTGCAAGAGCTTCTGGTGCAGAGGACAGAAGACACTCCCTCTCCCCCTGCAAAGGACCATGGACTCTTGCAGAGAACCAAAACCAGGCATAAATGTCACAATTTCAACCACTTTTAATCAAATTTTCCTGTGAAAGCAGCAAAGGCAGTCAGCCATAATCTTTGCTAAGAGGCTGAACTCAAAATGATTTGGAACGGGTGCTGGTATCTAAGCCAGATACCTTTCAGTATCAAGAGCATAGCCATAATATATCAAGTATCACTTTACAGCGTGAGTTTTAAATACACTCTATATGTGGAATCATATATTCACATACTGAAATGGACAGCACATTTAATGAGTAGCCCAGGTGGCTACTGTAGATTTTGATTTAAAATATGATTGCCAAGACTAGAACTTACTTGCCAAAATGGAATTCTCTTTGTGTGCTCCCTTTATATCACTTCAGCTACCCACCTTTACCAAAGCAGAAAAATGTCATATAAAGGATCTATATTTATATAAATTCATTGACTGTTTTTTCCATCTATACTTTCCAGTGTAAATGGTCTACATTTGAACATATTCCAGAACAAAAGGAATGAATGTTACTTTGAACCCATAAGCTGAAACCAGAAGATTTCTGTTTATACCTGGTCCAAAACGTCTCTGTGTATTTTAGATTCATAAATCAAACCTCTCTAAAGTGGTAAACAAGCAACCAAAATTTTTTCAGATATAATCTGGGAAAATCAATTGGATATTTTATTTGTCTGGTAGTCCCCTAAGTATGTTAGATGTCAATACCTCACACTTCTTAAATACTTTTAGGTAAAACTGGAGGTTTTGTTAAATAGCTACAAGATGCTATGAAGATATACTTATTAAAATGAGTGATGCTTTGAGAATTTAATTTTTAATGTTATTAAAATATTTCATTAATCAGGGATGAGGAAAAGAGTTGTTACACTTGGAGTAGCAGTCAAGGAACGCAGTTAAGTACACCTGACCGGTCTCTGGCTTTCACATTGTTCACAAGGGCTACAGATATTCCACCCACTCCCCCAACAAGAAAAACACTTAGAGGTGGATATACTAGTAATTAAAAATGGTGATAGCTTAAAAAAGCTCCTATTTTAAAAAAAGTGAAGCCCATGGAAAAATGACTTACTCCTATTTGGTACGAGCCACTCATCAAAACCCATGGTCCCTTGTTCCACCCTTACGGCCAGAGGTGTGAATGGAACAGCACCAGGCACAAAGGTGCTGCATACGTGCTTTGCCTTTTCTGTGCTGATCTCAGTGGGCAGCACCTCTTGGTACACCAGGAGCAAACACTGGTGGTTTCCAGGCAGTCAGCAGAGTGGCCAAACTGCCCTTTGAGACTGTGTGACGCAGCCCAGGCATCACGCTTCTGTAACTGACAGGTGAGCATGAGAAGGGGATTTTTAACCGAAACCAGATGAGTGATTAGATAGCTGCTGGGGAGGATAAGATCACATCAGATGTGGCTTCAACTCACACTTACTCTGGCCTATCGGTGGGCTTCTGCCACCCAGAGCGACCCTGCAGCACCCCTCAACCCACAGCACCAGGCTTCCTGCCCCTGTTCTCGAGGGCTGGACCTAGCTACTGGACGTGGTTCCATGAGCTGACCCAACAGAAAACTATGTGGATTTTGCTATTTTGGGCAGGCTGATTTTCCATTAGCCTGCTCTGCTGCTCCATAATCAATTGATACGACTCGAAGGAAGCAGCAAGAACATGTGACAGAGCAAGATAGATTGAGGCCACCCTTTCCATAGAAGCCTGTAGTTCCATCAGATTAAATGCAGTGTGAAACCAATGTCTGCAGTGGTGGTGAAAAGGCTGCCTTCATGAAATGCATATAGCATAGACCTAAAACAGGCTTCCAGCCTGACTCACAGCTTCATGCTCCTGTGCTGCATGTCTGAGGCATACCAGAGCTCTGCATCGTTTGAACAGAGTGTCTTGGCCAGCACAAATCCAACAAGAAACACTTCCTGCCTTTAGTCCCTCTGCCACATACTTTCTCTCTCAATTGTCCAGAAACTTAGACAAATACGAAGGGGGTAATAGTCCACTCCAGATATACATAGAGTGAATGACATTTTCTCCAGGTAGTGAGATAAGGTTTAGATAGGAAAAGGCAGCCCATGTGGGTTGAGCTCCATCTCAGGAATGTAACTCCTGAGACAAACCTAAATATCAGTTTAGCCATTTCTGATTGACCCTCTTAGAGGGAACCAGTGGTGTTTACTTCTTTGAACTACAAAGGCTTGGGTTTCTTCCTATTATATACCGTTACCAGGACTGTTACATCTGTGAATTCTTTCTTGGTCTATAGTTCTTGTGGTCAGCCACAGAATGATTTTGAAAGCCTGCTGGATGCCAAAGGGAAGTATATCTGGATTTGGCTAGCTGAAGAGATCTTCAAAGTCAACCCCAAGTATCGGTGCAGATGCACGTGGTGGCTTCTACAATTAGTTCTGATCATCTGTTAGAGGACTGGTGTGTATGTGTGCCCAGAGGAGAGTGATGGAACAGAGATGAGGTTTAAGGCTAAACCACTTACACTTTGTCAGAGAGAAGGAGCATTGCTGAAAAAAATAAAACTTCTCTCTCAGACCACATGGCAGCAAAGTTCCTCTGCTCCTCCATGAGAAACCTAAAGTAGACATGTCTGAGGAGCTTCATCCACCCTTCATCACTGAGACACAGTCCCATCTCTCCAGTAGGGACCAGCCAAAGGCAGATTTCATGGTTCTGTCAGAGAAGAGGTTGCTGGATTTTTGAGAGGTAAAGCAAGTAAAGGCTGCCCCTTTCTTGTGCTTTTCTACAAAAGACAGCTATACACTAGGTTTAGATTTATCTAAATTCTCTGTCTTGTCAAACCCAAAATTCTGGCATGGTTTTTTGTTTTGGTTTGTGTACATTTTCTCAGGTAGCTTGTTGAAATTGCGCTCCTTACAGCATAGGTAAGTGATAAAAATGCACACTGTATGAAGAAAACCTTGTCACAAAAGATGTGTTGTGCAAAACTAGTGACCTTAACTCCTAATTAGGAAAAGTTCCCTAGACCTCTCTATCATGTAACCAATAACAACTTCTGTTAAGAAAAATAATTTTCCTAGAGTTGAAAAGCGAAGAGCTGCTACTCAGGCTCCAGAATATTAATTTGCAATCCTAATTCAGTAAGTAACATGCTGTTTAAAATAGAATGGCAAAATGTCCTTTTAAAAAAAAACAAAACAGTGCAATGAATTGTCCTTAAATTCTCCCTGAAGAACAATAACATTCAGATGTTCCTTGGCACCAATTAGTTTCAATGCAGCCATTTAAGTGACATTTCTTCTTCAACTAGCATGGTACATTATACAAAGTTACGTGACTATTGGAAGGGAATTCACATCCTGCATTAAGGTGAGGGTCCAGAATACTACTGGGAGACTTAGCAGCAAATACTAAATCGCAGTTCAGTAAGGTCACATAACCAAATTCCCTATTATCCCTTTTATTTGGGAACTAGAGTCTTACAAGTTTATCATAGCATTTCAACTATTCAGTAGTGCATGTAGAATATATATACATACAGAATCTCACAAAACCAGAAAAGAAAAAAAGAAAAGAAAAAACAGCAGCAAGGCTGCAATAAAAACAGGAAAAAAAGTAGTCTTAATGTCAGATGCAAACAGACTGAAAAGTGACGCTGAAAGATACGCCTCCATTTTTAATTTGAACCTTCTCAACTGAAGTAGAGCAGTTTAACATCTAGTTTCAGTGAACAGATTCGCACATCAGACATTTCACTGCATTATAAATGGGACAATGTTAAATATATTTTCGCTGCAGCTCCACAGGTCACTGGCATGGGCGTAAGCCAAGAGCATACAGTTAAGATTATTACAACATAGCTATTGGTCATGCAGCTAGAGCTCTATGATAACTAACAACATTTAACGCTTAGATAATGTGGTTTCATTATTGCAAATGAAATGAAAGGGTCCTTTCCTGTATAAAGACAATCCAAGCAAAGTCCGCACCTTTCCACCAGGCTATTAATTGAACTTTTTTTCCACCAGGACTCAAAAGAAGGGGGAGGTTAAGGGAACTCACTGATAGAGCAACATGGTGAACGCAAACCTATGCTGTGGAAGACTTACCATCATCCAGGTACATCTGGTCCAATTCCTCAGGTTCTCGCTTGATCGTTACAGGAATAGGGGCCAAATTATGATTACTTTCCTCATGCAACTCTGGCAATGACAGTGGTTGGGTTGTTGGAGACTCATTTCTGTGAACCTTCGGCAGTTGCTGCTGCTGTTGACCCATTATGGATGAGTGAGTTGGACTGCAGGACTGCAAATAGGTTGGCTCTTGGGTAACAGATGGAACTGGAGAAGAGGGACTGTTGGGATAGAGTGTTTGTTGATAACCAAGGGGACAGCTACTGCTCAGATGTTGACTCACCTGCGGCTGCAGCATGACGTGAGATGATTGCTCGGGGGGGCTTGGGTGCACAACTATAGACCTTGGCACTTCCTGTATGGTGGGGACACCTCCAGCGGGCTGCTGAAGTCCGAGGTGACTGTGGCCTGGGTTGGGGATGCACTTGTAAGGAGAGGAGGAAAGGTCGTGCAGCTTGGGGCTTGCGTTGGGAGAAGGTGACATCACAGCATTTCTCTGCTGACAGGAGGAAAAGCCGGCCACGAGGCACGAACCAGGATCAGGGGGCATCATGATCTGCTGACTGTAGTACGGTTTAGAGAGAGGGCTTAAGCCTTGGTTCATTGGTCCACAGGTTTGAGCAGGCTCATAGTCATCTGTGGGTTCTGTTTTTATAATTGGAACTGTTAAAAGAAAAAAGGTTTTAAATAAACATGAGTTGCGTATTGGTATGATCAAGTTGGCTTGTGGCTAGGATACCCTTTGCAAAACAAACAACGTAGTGAATAAGACTCTGTGTGTCTTTTGCCTAGCTCTCCCACCCTATAAAAAAAATGAATGAGTCATCAGCACAAGAAAGTCACAGCTGGTTCTAATATTGAAAAGGACTATTTTCTTTGGACTCTCCTCCAGCACTAATGTGCTATAAAAATCTATTTGCAAATAGCTGTGCTTCAGTGGAAGCTTTGGACCCAAGGGCTCCATGGATTTGTAGTAATCAAGGCAAGAATTTTAACTTGGATAGACTACTGCATTTCTACAGCTACCGATGGCCCATTTGATAAATGTCTGTAAACCGGAGCATAATAGGGTAGAGATGGGGCTTTCAGAGTTCCATGAAAATAAAGTTGCAAAGATACATGACAAAGTGCTACATATGAGAAGTTTTCAACTATGAGGATATTTTTGAAAGAGTAGGATCTGATTTGTTTAGTTTTTTACATAATTGCATTTAATTTCTGCTAATGCCAGCTCCTAACAAATGTTATCCAGTCTCTGGCTACCAAGAAAAACTGACTCCTGTTCTAGACCTCTGCTTGCTCTACCCACTGTCCCAAATGATGCCCTATTTGAGCTATCATGTCTCTAAAAACTACCAGAATGTGGACAGAAATAATTGTCAGTGAGCATCAACTCAGTCATGACAAATGCAGAGCTGCTTTCTCAAATCAGAGAAGAAAGATCCTTTCTCAAATCGAAGTGTCTTTTCAACATTTGCTTTCTCTCTCAAATCAGAGGTGTCTTTGAAGCTTCTACAACAGATGCAGTGCACAGGTAAAATTCACCCACTTTCTCTATCAGGAAAATTACAAATAATATCGCCAAGTTAGACTGTAGATGTATTTTTTTTCTAGACAGATTCAACTCTAATGAATACAACAATTGGGTATAGTTGCATAGTGGCATTTATCTTCTTTCTAAAAAATTTCTGGTGACACCAGAGAATATTTTTGAAAATATTCTAATAACCAACCCATTGTGGCACGAAGTCAATACTGAAACATCTTTCCACAGCTCAGCTCAGATACACGTGTGTTGTGTGTCTCTGACTGTATTTTTATTTGCATGTGTTTTACAAAACCCTTACACATTGTCCAGCCATTTATTATGTTTGTGTATGAGTCTTTTTGAGCCCCTTAAACGCACATGTGTCCATCTGCACATATAAAACCTCTTTTAACACTCACAGATTTTGCTGGTGGTGAATGCACTTCACTACCCTTGTTTTACAGTCCCCAGGCCCCTTGTTAACTTTGTTCCTTTTATGTTCTTTTACATGTAGATGCTTGCAACACTTGTTTCAAGATTTCTAGCACCCTAGTAAAAACAGGTCTATATATGTAACAGATGCACAGCTGCTACTCAAGAAAAATATGCTAGGTGTGATGGACTGTCATTGGATTTCTCATAATCTTATTTTCACCAGCTTGTGTGCTGCACACTGGCTAGCAGGGCTACTAATGCACTTGGCTGCAGAGAAGCAGATTCCAGGTTCAGTGACAGCTTTACAAAACCACTATCACACACCCTTCAGGAAAAGGCAAGACCAAAGAAATGCACCTAGATAAACACAGCTACACAGATATTGTAAGAAAATACCTTCAACAAATTCCTGAGCTAGCAAATATTCTCACATGTTTTATATTAGGTTCACTGCGCTAGCACTAACCACAGCACAGCTGGAAATATGATGGTTGTTGAACACTGAATTTTCCCAATATATCACTGTTATAGAAACACCTGTGCTAAATAATTCCAAGCTCAAGCACTGGCAATACAACTCCAATAAACCCTGGAGTTGTCTGACTTGTTATAACCTAGGGAAGGGTTATAGTCCTGGTGGCAGGCAGGCTGGAGGCTTTACAGAAGGCAGGTTCCTGACCTCGGGCTGGCTTTTCATTGTAGCTCTTCTACAGCACATCTTTGCTACATGGTTTGCCAAGCACTTTTTTGTCACTTCAGTCCTAGTTTTTTCTTTACAAAAGCAATGCCATGGGGTCCATTTGGAGCTCTGATTAGTGGCCATGAATATTGTGAATCTCTTTTTCCATGTTGCTACACTGAAATACACATACTGCAGCCAATGGAGGATCACCAGTAAGTCCTGCTCTGTACTAGGTGAAGGACTGATGCGTGGGAGGGACTCTATTCCACACCTGTTAGTCCAAAAACTCACTTGGAGTTGGTGTCAGCAACCAAAGACACTCCTGGTGCCTACAAATTCAGAGGGAAAACAGAGACTGGTCAGGGCTAGTCAGGGTAAGTCACAGTAGCTTGTTTGCTAATGGCAGGTTGGTAGCCAGAGAGGGAAGCAAGAAGGAGGGGTGTGAGAATAAGTGGCACCTCCATTTTTTTTGACATCTGTTGACATTGTTTTGCTCTGGACTAATACTTCTGGGCATCAGTTATTTCATGTAACAGGAAACAAATTGTTTTTAAATGGACAGATACTACCTGCACTTATGCTTAGAGTTGCCTGAACTTGTTCAACCAAACTGTCTTCGTTACCTTTTTTAATGTGTTTTTTCAACACAGTAAAAAAAGTCACCATTTGTTCAGTATCATCTATTTTGTTTATATGCTAATCTCATCACTAGAATAAGTATCACAGTGGAAGACACAAAAAGTATTCCTGCTGAAATGGTGAAGGGATTTGTATCTGACTTCTCTGTGTTTTGCCAGTTGCATAGCCTTTAACCCTGTGCAGAGTGAGTGCATGAATCCTGCAAACCGGGATGGCAGCCCCTCAACACCCTTTAAAAAATTTTGAACATCTTCATGAGGTACTGGTTTGGAGAAGGAAGGTCTGTAGGATTTTTTTTCCATGAAGAAACTATTACTAATGATCCAGATGATGTGGAATCAGACCTGTAAAGCTCAGCATGTCAGAAGAAACGTAAGACATTAACCGTCCCCTTTCCAGCCAGATCTCAGCTTTAGTATTTTACATGAATAACTGCAGTACTTGACTTGTGGAGGACACAACACCACAAATTGCTACATTACATCAGTTAATGGTTTATTTGTGCTACTCTGTCCTGCTACCTGCTTTTCCCCAGCCTATGTAACTTCAACAAATGGAGTAAAAAAGGCCAAAAATCTTTGCCAATGTTTGTATTTGCAAACTCAAATTAGCTGTGGGTCTGATCTGGTCATTCTGAAAACACTCTGATTGTGTCAAAAGTTGACGTAAATCACCTTATATTCTTTCTCTGAAAGGACAATTGTTTTCTTCCACTTTTCAAAGGACTTTAGAGCACCCAAAGTAAGAGCTATGGGTGTTTCCAGGCACACACCTCACCAAACCAATGCAGGAACAGCCTGTAACTGTACTCACTGGCTACCTACTTACCATCACAGCATCTACGGTGTTACTCAAACAATGTAATGAGGCTACAAGGAACTAACACACCCTCACCCACCGTCTCACTGACTTCTAGGGGACTGAGATGCTCAGCAGGCGTGAGCAACTGCACCTGACTTAGAACAGGATACAAACCCTAGTGCCCACCTTCATCGTTTTCTCCTAGATAAGAAAATCATAGAATATCCTGACTTGAAAGGGACCCTCAAGGATCAAGTCCAAATCCTGGCCCTGCACAGGAGAATCCTGGGCAATCCACAGGAGAATCCTCTGCACAAGACAACACAGCAGACAGGGCTGTTCACTGGCCAGCTGGGTACTTGTGTTACCACTTCCCTACTGACTCATGCTTGATGAACTGCAAGTCTTTAAAAACCCAAGACTGAAAAAGGGGTTTTGAGCCCTGTTATACATCCCCCTGGAGGCATGGTAAGCTAGCTGCCATAACACACATCTATTTCCATCGCCACTGACTTCCACAAGTGAGTATTTCACACAGGGAGATGCAATGTGATATAGACAGTACCGTTAATTTTCCCAGGATTAATATCTAACAGAGAACAGTATTAGTCTAACTAACTTCTACCTCAAATATTTCAAATCTTGAATGACTTGGTAAAACTCTGCCAGCTAAAAGAGACATTCCTAGTCAGTCACACAGCAGGCCTGGGCTGGCAGTTAACTGCAAAGCCCTACAGCTGTTCAGAATCTGCAAGCAGTTTCAGCGGAAACAGTCATTTCTTAAATCCAGCAGAGCCATATCAAATAGCAACCATCGCTCTGTCTCATAACTGTTCCGTGGTGCTGAGGTAGCACCCAGTCTTGCAGACTCTCAGCTGACTAGAATGAAAAACTGTGACTGAATTTGCCATACGCTGAGATTCGCCTATAATAAACTGCAGCAATGAAGCCAGGATTTGTGAAATTGTAAACACAAAAGATGATACTCTTTCTACATACGCTCAGACTCAGAAGCAACATTACTCATTTAACAGTGCTGAAGGATCTGGCCCTTGCCCTAAAAAGGTAAAAAAGAACACAAGTTTGGTTTGTACAGTAAATTTTTAAATGCCTGTTACTTCACAATGCATTAGGTCAGCTGACAGACAGTTTTAAATAGTCCTCGATTTTGAATATTATAATATGACAGAGGTCACTGTTCTAAATTAGTCTGATAAGCAAATTAATTTCTAATTGGTTTTCAATGGTTCGGTGATGCCTTCTAGACTCTGAACTCATGTCATTATGTCATCTAATTTAATATGAAGTTCTGAGAACCATGCATTGGCAGCGGCCCTAGCTATAAATCAAAGCTTCTTACTCAGAGAGATCAGGGTTATGACATCATACCAAGGCACTGGTGGAAGACAATGGTCCTTCTGTGTGTGTCTGAATCTGGGAGAAATATTTCAGCCAGTTCTGCAAGCCCACATTTAAATGAAAGGCCTTTCTAGCAGGTAAAAAATTAATATATCAAACCTAGAAGAAAAATAATAAATCATGCACATTCAGTAAAGGGAGTCAGAAAGTGCTCAGTATAAATTATATGTATTTTTTGACAATTCTAACAAGTGTGTTTGCTTTTGCACTTTAGCAATCCAGATGGGTTTTTGAACTTTTGGGTTTTTTTTTTTGGGGGGGGAGATGTTATTAAAATATGTGAACTGAAAAAATCTTATAAATTAAACATATGTTTATCCTGATCAACATTTAACTATCAAATTCCCATTTCCATGTAGCATTATCAGTGTAGACATTTATGGCACTACAATATATTTATTTTACCCTTAAGTTTGATTGAACCTATCCAACAAAATAGCTTCCTTTCATGGTGCAGACTATGATACAGTTCCCTGACATCTGCACACAGATTTTAGTTAAGAGTATGAAAATCAAAACACTACTTTTTTCATCACGTGAACACACACATTTCTTCAACTTCTGGACTAAATGTCTGGCAATTGGTAAGAATTTGGGAAGAGAATTTCAAAGAGAGCTGAGGAGTTAGGTATCTAAATCTCCATTACTGAGTTGAGCTCTGAAAGGCTGTTCGTGCCTTTGAAATCCTTCCCTGTCAGTCAGTTTTGATATTGGGAGCACACCTTCAGAAGACACCGCATAGGTCACCACAGCTCCTGTCGCTGCTTTGCTGCTGGTTGACCAGAGACTAGTTAGGGATGTGGACACATCTCCATGTACAGTTTAGCCACTCTGGATTCGTACAAAGAAAAAATCCTGGCTGCTGCTGTAGCACTGGCTGGATCCAGCATACTTGAGGCCTCACCCCTTGTTCTGACTGTGGTGCAGTCGGTGTTGGGGAGAGGCAAGAGGCTGGCTGCCCTCCGAAAACATAATCCCTGCTTCAGTAACACCTGAGCAGCAGTGGCTGAGGAAAACTTTCTGAAATGCCTTGCCAACATATGTGCAGCAGTGGCAATCTCAGTGACAAGGGAAGAGCACTGAGTCCCAGGGATCTTGTGAGACAGTCACCTACGGGGACCCATGCAGATGCTGTCTCTGAACTTGGTGTTTTTCCCTAGGCACCTATTAAAGCAAAACATTTCTAAAGGTCAAGCTGCTATCAAGCCTTTGCTTTTAGTTACTAAATCCAGCACATGGTGACTCAGACACAAAGGGAGCCTCTTGCTATCAAGACACTGTAGGCAGCACGAGCATGTGCAGCTTTTATCTGCACACGTATCTGAACTCACCCTCTCTTGCTAGTACACTGCTACTGGTGCTGCTCATCAGGAGAGCTAACTCTAAAACATGCCTGCCTGCCTGCCCTTTTTGGGTTTTGTGTATAGATTTTTACAGGTTCAGATGAATATGTACAGTTTTATACAAGAATAGCTCCAGGGAGAGTTGGAAGCCTCGCGCATACACCTTGCCATATAATCTCGGACAGCGCCATTATCTGATTTGGGAATGCTTTCCAGCTAACTCATTTGCTAAATGCTTTTCAACAGCTGTTAAACTATTAGGTTATTCTACACATATTTATGAGACAGAAGATCATATATGGTAGCTTGTTGCATGCACTGCCAAAGCAGGCGGGGAGAAGTAAAAGGCAGGTAGAGGGCATTTTGGGTTATGCTAGTACAGAAGATTATGCATTAGCTTTCTTTCAAAACAAAGAGATGAAAATTCTTAAAAGGCACAATTTTCCACCATAACACTTTGTTAAATCCTACAATGTTGAATAGGAAAATCAAGTCCTGTGATATGCCCACTTGAGCTGCTCTACTGCTGCTTCCAGTGAGGTGTAGCACCTGGCTCCGCACTGCCTTCAGCTGGAGGTTTAACTGTGCACAACACCCAGGCTGCACTGGCCAAGGCTTTCTATGTCACTTCTGTCAGATATGTTAAAATCCACTGGGCTGAGGTCTTTTTTGATGATGCTACACAACATTATACCACCATTATACCAGTGCTGACTTCACCCCTGCTTGCATGTGAAATCACTGGGAAACAACAGGAGTAGTCCTCAAAATGCTCATGCAGAGGAGTTCAATGACCAAAACTACAGGCTGGGGTTTTTTTATCTGAAGGGGAATATTTGAAAAGAGAGGTACTGACAAAAGACTCCTTCATGCACTGGAAGTTAACTATTATGGGTGATCATCGCTGATGGTCAGACAGAGCCAGGGGCTTCTACATAGTGCTTGTCCACCCCTGCCTGTCTCAGGGACATCACACAGGTGATGCTTTTTCCTTGCCTTCCAGGTGACGATGGAGCACCACACAGAGGCAGCGTTCTGTCTCTATATATAGATCAAGACAGACTCTGTCTGCAGTTCGGATGCGGCTGGCTAGGCTCTGTCTGACTGGTGAAAATGGATGTCACCTGGATGAAGTGTGGGCAATGGATGAAGCATGGGCAGCTCCAGTGAGTACCCAGTGCCTGAGAGTGTCATGCTGGTGAGTGCAGTACACGCCTCCTCTGCTCCACCACAGATATCCCATGGCTCCTGGATGGGAGTGGAGGGGCTGATGCACTCGATGATGAACTTTGTGATTGCCTTAAATGAGAACAGGACTCTGACACAACCTCACCTGCTTTTAGTTACTCTGCTAAATGTCAAAAGTAACAATCAGCCACTGAGTAGCCAAAATGAAATAACCTGTGTCAGTGTACAGTGTAAAATGAGTAACTGTGATTCCTATTTTCACCTAAAATAAAGTCCCCTGGGGCCAACCTTTCACCCCGTCCCTTCTGTTGCCTGTCCTGCCATCTGCTGGCTTTGCAGCAGTCCAGATGCTCCTGGGAGATGGAAACACCTCCAGCAGGTCCAAGGCTCCAGGCCTGACTCAGCCACACTCAGTCCCCTTGTCGAGGTGCTGCTGTGGTCATACAGCACCAGCCACCGGTCATGGTCCTTTCACAACACAGGCCCTGCATTTGGCCCTGCTTCCCCAGCAGCGCCCAAATCACCATCGTTTTGCATAAAGGACTAGGCTAATAATTTTGCCGACCTCAAGCAGGAAAATTCAACAAATATTGAGAGGTGAGAAGTGTCAGGAGACAATCAGCACAAGCCACATGCTGTGTCACATTAGAGCAGCAATGTTCTGCATCCTCATTTTGTAGTTTTCTGCTACGGGGACTGATGTCATGTTTTAACTTAGAGAGTGAGGTGTGGGTAGAAGAGCTGAGGTGAAACAGAGGCATGGCTTCTCAATGCAGCCATGAGGAAAGTGTTGTTGCACCCATCTGTAACGTGGGCAGGGGATAATTTCAGAGCAGAGGCAGGAAGTCAGGAGGATGCTGACAACAATGTGCAATGGGCAGTGCTCACCCTTTTCAGAAGTACACCAAGGGGTGGTCCTGCAAGGAGCGGGGAGTTGGACTTAATGATCCTTATGGGTCCCTTCCAACTTGAGATATTCTATGATTCTCTTCTACAAAGTTAAGAACTTCACTTCTGTGCCACTGGGCTGTAAACCGCAATACTAATGCACATCTAGTCACCACAGGCAGGCTCTCAGCACAACTCCACACCCACAGAGTCAAAGGACTTCCATCCCCACCAAGTCACTGTGGCTAGGTTTTCAGAGGAGCTCAACACCTTGGACACTTGTGCAGATGACTGCAGGGAGGCAAAGGAATTGCAGAAAAGCTGGCTCTGTGAGTGAAGGCTGTGCAGTTAGAAATCTGGCCCTGTGGGTAGCGAAATGCATCTCAAAGCAAAAGTTACCCAGAATATCAACACCATTTTAATAAATACTAGAAGCAATGAAATGATCTTTTAATAATGCTTTGACAATTAAGAAGCCTGACAGAAACAGAAACTGGAAATACTTCATCATCAACTCTTCGCAAAAGCGTATTTCTCATTCCAGTAAAAGAAACACATCAACTTTCCTTTTTCCTTTTTATTAAATATTTCCTAGACAAACTAGCCTGTCTTTGCTTAGTCAAATATCACTACTTGTCTAAATAAAATTCAAAGAAAAACTTCCCTGTGTTCAACATTCTTGATATCAATACTTGTTGGATAACAGAAAACATAGAGAGCACTCGCTCCTATCTGCAAAAGTAAGTTCTTGAACACATTTCCTCTATTTTTTTGTACCTACTTGAAAGAAATAGAAACAGTCAGACATCTAATCCTTATCATTCATTGTTTAAAGTCTTCTGAGCAGGAAAACTTCTTCAGCTTTCTTAGCAGATGAAAACACAGGATTTGGAACCACAGCATACACGCCTGTGTACTTCTTCAGACTCTCCAGGTTAGTTTAACCCTGAAATGCTAGTGCTTACACCTGGTGATTTCAGAAGACTGTTCCTCCTGTTTCAAATGCATGTATGAGCCAATGATACAATAAATTCATAGAAGCAAAATGATATGCAGTCATGAAGAGAAATTGAAACAAAGCATTCTTCTAGAGGGTAGGGTTTGTAAGTTCAGTGTTTGCCAAGGGTTTTCCAAAATGTTCTGCTGCACGTAATGGAGCTGCAGAGCCCCCCTGCACAGAGCCACAGCAGCGGAGGTGCTTTAAAAGCTGAACATCCAAGGGTCTGCTCATTGTGCTCTGCTCAGACTCCTGAATGCAGTGTCTGGTCCAGAGCCTTCCTCCTCAAATCCTGATGGGATGTGGCAATGCAAAACGTATCAGTACTTACCATATGAGCTGCGGGAATTCACCTGTGCCAGAATGGTATGGAAACTACTTATATTTCTGCGCCAGGCACGTCTGTGGAGGAGTCTCAAGAGCCTACAGTGTGCAGGCTACAGGACAAAACTGATATGCAATTGCTCAGTGATGCGTTTGAAGTAATACTAAAAAAAATGACATTACAGTCATTTCTCTACAATATAGGCTAATACAGGATTCAGGAGTTGCTCAAATTTAGCAGAACAGTAAATCAAAATTTCAATTAAAAGTGGATTATGAGTACTTAGGTTTACAGTCTATCCCAAGCCAAAGGCTTAAGCAAGCCCGTTTTCAAGACCTTGGCTCCTTTTGTGAAGCATCTAGTTTGTGTTTTGCTTTGTTATTTAAACTTTTCATTTACAGAGCAGTAAGATTTTCATTTTTACAGCATTTTTTTTTATTTCTGAAGCAGGAACTCATCTTCACCAAGTAAGTCCCTGCTCTGCGAAACACTTGAGCTAACAGAGGGAAGGTACAGTCCTGCCACATCTCTGCAGCATGGGAGAAGGCCTGTGCCGGCGAAATAACACTGCTGGAGATGGCAGCTTGTGCTGGCTGCATGTCACAGAGCTGTACTCCATGGAGACGCTATAGGACCATCCATGGGAGGTGGGATGAGTGAGGTCACGTGTCCCTGGATCCACTGGCTGTTTTCCCCTAGGGAATGAGGAGAAATAGGAGCTACAGGAAAAAACACCTACTGCCCTTCGGTGGGGGTGGGAGCTGCACAGCGAGCCCATGGCTCTCCCACTGCTCTGCGTGTGCCCACACCCACCCCAGGAGCACAACCAGGTATTTTGCTTTGGCACAGTCCAGTTGAGCTGTAAAATATATGTCTGATGTGCATCATGAAGCTTTTAAAAGCTCCCTTATGGAGAAATACCTGCAAAACTATGGTAGGCACTGAAATGTAGCATTTGATTAGTCCTAAACACAGAAGGAGAAGCACCTTACAGGATACCGTCTCATTTGTGTAAAACCACATCTTACACTTAATGATCACTCTGACATTTGCTTGTCAAAACCCTACACCTTCTTTGTTTGTGTTACCTGGGCCAAAAATCATGCTTATCTCATCTATATTTTTTTACACTGATCACCCAGTGGTTCTTGACTCAGGTATTTTTTCCTTCGTAAGCTAAACTTCGGTTTTCTACTATGTCTTGAAACAGTAAAAGAATGTTGTGACTGAAATCAAATAAAGCCTAAAATGACTTCTAGAAATACAGCAGCATAAATGACTGATTCAGTCACTGTACGTGGTTCCTAAATACAAAGTTGAGTTGATTGTATCTATCTTTGAAAGGCATGATGGAAAAAAATACCAGCCACATAAGGGCAAAACCTTACAGCTGTAACACAGGCATTACAACACAAGCATAATAAAAACATACTATACTATTAATTCTGATGATTGCAGAAGCACATTCACTTTTAACCACTGTTATGGGAGAGGCTGCAAAGAACGCAACATGTTTTTCAATTACCTATTTGCACATATACATATGTATTAAGAGAATGTGAGTGGAGAACCAAACAGGAATGGAAGGAATATTTACTAGGAATATCTGCTTTCCTTTACCCTACCCTGATGATACATTTTTTCTTTCAGGTTTTCTTACACTGAAATGAAAAGATTTCACTTGAATTTAAATAGGTACAGCAGACTAAACAGGATTCCTAATGTTTTCAACAATTACCATAATTAAAGATGTCTTTGCAGAATAAAGCCTAGGCTGGTTCTCTGTTGTCACTAGGTCTGCTGTCACTAGGTATATATTCCCATCTCTTCGCATCAAATGAAACATCAAATGTTCCAAACACAGAATGGTGATAGCATAAACCAACTCTGCAGGAGTGCACACTATTCCCAGGGTTTAGAATACAATGGTAAAAAACGGCCTGTGTAAATGCTGGAGGGAAGATGCTGCTTAATAAACAGCAGTTAACAAGAGGCCTGAATCTGAAACATTTATGAGGGTAACTTGGGTGACAAGGCAATACCTGATTGCTTCTACAACTGATTTTTGTTGCTGAAAAGTGTTGTGAAAGAGAATAACAACTCTTTTTCTTTCCAATTTAAGAGATGAACAGTCTTTAAATATACACAGACATCCCCACTGGGGATGAAGTTTGCATAAGTAGGCTGATTCAGTGAAGCATAGCTACACAGAACATATGCAATAAGCACTCTGTTGCCATGTCAGATTTCCTGTACTCTTATTTTAAATTAAAGTCTCGATAAAAGTGCATGCATGCTAACTGGGTGAAATTTCAAATGTGTACTTTATGGGATTTCACCTACAAAAGTTTAGCATGTCTCTTCACATCGTGTAACATTACTCGAGTACTGCTTTGTGGGTATTTCCCACAGAAGGATTATTTTCGCTTGGAAAGTCTACAAAAAAGCATAATCTAATAATTTCTTTCTAATTCCTCTTCCTTCCAAAGCAACAACGACAAAGCAACCACCCTTCTTTTTCTACTTTCCCCCAAAGAGTGTTCTCAGTATAAGAGCCATTTCAAATAATAATATTAAAAAATCTAAATTTATTAGCTATTAATATTTTCATACAAGCCTGCTTGGAATTCAGCTATCATGAGTGACTCTATTGTCACTTCACAGGTACCAATATAAGCTCAAAAAAAAAATGCTGGCACATGTTTCTGAGCATTTCCCATCCATGAAGCATTTTACATGGAGCACTCTGACCTCTACCCACATTGTCCATCTCAATTTTTACCCTGTGCAAGGCAGCACAGTGTGAGATGACTGCAAGAAGAAACCACACACCACCTCCAGCTCAGAGCCCAGCATGCTTAAAATGTTGTGGTGTGAATTCAGAAATGTTATTCAAATGCAATTCACCCTCTGGGGTTAGAAAGTCAGCCCAAGGGCTGACAGCAGCTTAGCAGAGAGCTCAGTGCCTTCACAAACATGTGAGTTCATACTGTGGCTCTTCAGCTCCCAAAAGCAGAAGTCCCTGTTTCAACAGGTCTCTGCCACCAATGCAAATGGAAAAAATCTGCAGAGGTGCTCTCTTATGTGGGCAGCAGAGACAAAGGCAGCTCTCCTGGATTTATTTTCACTTGCATAGCACCAGGTATATGTCCAAAATATTCGCATTACTAAAGAATTATCAGAACCATGTCTCAGCGTTATCTCTCACTTTTACTAGCAGAGATAAGGAATTTGTTTTGTTACCATTAGCAGGAAGATAGGTGAAAAGCTGGTACTGGCTTCTCTTTCTTTTCCCGTTGCAGACATAGAAGTTGACCTGAACAGGGCTGGTAATTCTCTGATTGCGGAAAGGTGGTATCTCAACCACCAATGAATTCTGCAAAAGCAAGAAATCAGAAAGTCAAGGCATGGCTAAGGCAGTTGAGCTGTACAATAGTATTGAAAAGTTAACCCCAAGAAGGAGGTGCCCAGGCTTACAAGGAGAAACACTCTCTGAAGGGAAACTGGTGGGCTTTGTGGGCAAGGATGGCTTCCCACCAACCCATGCCAAGGATTCTAGACATAGGGAAATTATTTTAGCATGGCTCAGATCTTTACAAAATCGCTAGCCTTCACTTCTTTCCTTTGGACAGCAAATATGATACTGCATATAGACAAGGCTCTATCCATCCTGCTTTGGTCAAGAATCTGGGACCACAATCAAATTGTGGTCTCTAACCCAGCAGGAGAAAGCGCAATGGCTCGATTGGCAGGTCATCCGTGATATATCGGAACCTAACAAAATTTCCTTTGAAAGGCATTAGGGACAGCATTACTCAAATATTTCCATTTTCCACAATGCAGTATATTTTCGTATAACAACTCAGGAAGTTTTAAGCATGCTAGCTTCTGTGGACGGGAGATTCACTGTTACAAGAACATCTAGTGCAACATGAAAAAGGGCTGGAGAATGTGTAGATGATCTTCCACTGTCAGAAACCAAATGCTCCAGCACGGAGCTAAGGAATGACTTAGCTTCTAGGGCATCAGCTTACACATATGCACAGTGAATCTGCTATGACCATCAAAACCTCCCTTGGAACTTTTTGAAAGAGTAACAGGGAATGCTCTCCTTAGCATTTGGCCTGAATTCAGCCAAGATCTTGAAAATGTTTGCCTGCAGGTTTGCAAGGATTGCATATTCCTGCAGACGTGGAATAGTGGATGTACTTCCCACTTAAGAGTCATGGCTGAGGGAGCCACACTTCTCCAACATGAGGCTGATCTCCTGTGAGGGGACTCATGTTTCTTCTGCCGAAGATAGAGGAAAGCCAAGGAAAACGATCAGAAATTGCTTTGGGAGCAGTGGAAAGAACTGACCCAGCAAGACAAAAGATGAGCAGATGGAACTGGCCCATCCTGGACAATGAAAAAATATTTTCCAAATGGTCTCTCCTACTTTTGGGAGAGCTTCCAGCGAAGGCTTTTTACCCCATGCTCACGTTAAAGGAAGATTTCCAGGAGGGGAGGCCTAAGTACTTGTTCTGTTTCAGTGCCAAAGCCTTGGAAATCCCTCTTTAGTAACAGCGCTGGAGAAGGCAATATATATTTTTCATCTTGATGTTAAAATATTTAAGGCAGACTTACTGGCTTGCACATTTCTTTGTCGGTTTTGGCTTCCATTTCCCACACATGGTGACCATCTAAAAAACAAAAGAAAAAGATATCTAGTTCTGTCCTTTATTCCTCTCCCAAGCCAGGAAAGGAACAACTTTTGCAAAAAAACAATCTCTTTGAAGGGGCACTGCATGTATGAAAAAGGAGCTCTCACAACGCATTGCCCAAAATGTTGCCCAACTAAGAGACCATCTGGGTAACCTGTGACAGGCGTCCCTTCAGCTTGTCTGAAGGGAAGAACCACAATCCAGAGTGCATGATACCATGATGGGGGAGAGCCACTGGGAGTTTGCACTGCCACTAGCCTGGACAAAACATGAAATTGTTTTACATCTCAGTTCGCTGAACTTTCAGACAACAATACTGCTACCTATGATGTCTTTTGACCACTACCTATGCTGTAACTCATATTCAATATTAATATTAAACAATATAAAACAAAAGGTAGTATTAAGGAAGCTACTCAGTCATGCAGGATTTGATTTTAATATACTCCTAGTCTGGCTTGTCGTAATTCTGCTACTTGGGTCAAAAGGCAAGGCGATAGGCTGCGAAACACAGCTTTAGACTCCATTTTGAAGTTGGTTTAGCTCAGCTACAGTGGTCCCATTTCTGGAGCTGCTTTTAGTGGTGTGTTGGATCCTCCAAATTTACTGAATTTCTGTTTTCAAGCAAATGTAGATTTAAGCCACAACTATAACGTTTTCTGGGAACATGTCTTTTGGGAAAAACTGGCTGTGTCTGGTCATTTTTCCTACACATTACTGATACGGAAATCAAGGTGGGCTTTTATTTCCTTGCATCTTCAAACCTCAATAGGAAAGAAACAAGAAAAATAATACAGAATGCAAGGTTTCCATTCTGCAGGCCTATAAAAACACAAATGAAAGGCCATAAGCAGACTGCTGGATAAGCTGGGCAGCAGAGACATGCAGCTTCATGAGTCCCACCACTGTCAGATGTTACTGAAATGAAGGGGAAACTGAGACTTCGTGTCATCTCTTTTGTACGTTATTGCAGCATTGGGACACGCAAATGCAAATATTAGTTATTTTGAACTTCATCACGTAGACATGGGCCTGCCTTAGAAAAACAGCTCTCTGAAAGGTAAAAGAGTGAATGCACTTTTTCTTTTCTCTTCGCTTTCATGGCCAGGATGGAGGTGACGCATTTAGAACTGCCTGATTTATTACAAATGTCTGTAAATAATATTTTTGTGTACAGCAGTCCTACTGTGAAAGGAATGCTGCTGAGGGACTATCCCTGGCGATTGTTTTAGTGTCCAAAACCCCTTTCTTTTTAATGTATGGAAAGAAGCACAACATGAAGGCTGCAGCACAAATACCACAGTGGATTTGGCAGGTCTTTCCATAAGAAAACAATTAGCAGATCTACCCTCAGTGTCTTCCTACATTTTAACTCGTGACGCTGGAAAAGGAATCCCTTTAATGGGTACTGCCACATTCAGCTGCAGGGAGAGAAGGAGCAGCCAGACTGTGCTTGAGTCTCCTTAACGATGCCTTTGGAGAGTGCCAGAATTGAAGTAGGCTTCTTGGGAGGACTGGCGATCACTTCACAATTTATCCAACAGATGCTTCCCCTGGGCTGTCAGTAGAAAAAACCTGACCAAAATTCAGCAAGCAAGGACACATCCCCTGTCTGGGAGCAGCCTCCTTTATCTCCAGCCTCTGTAGCCCTCCCTCCCTGCCCCTTATTAATTCAATCAGTTATAAAAGCAATACAACACTGACACAATCACACATTTTTTGAAGTGTAGGAACTTCTGCTTTGGAAGGCGTTTCCTGGGTTGTTTTTTTTTTAAACCTACAGACGTCCAGACTAGTAGTTAACATGTGTTCAATTTGCCTTTGTAAACGGATTACCAGAAGTTCAGGTTTTTTGCTATGTCTAATTTGTGCTTTGCAAGACGAATGATCTGATTCAGGTTTCTGGTTTTTATTTCCTGCTGATACTTCAGTAAAATTCAAAATGACTCCATCTCCAGCTAATCTTTCAATTATTTCATGCAGCACTGCCTTTACGCATTTTTGAAATTTTTATGATGACAAAAGGAGTTTCTTCAGAAATATTTTAGATGCTGTAATCTAAACTATTAGGAAAACAAAAATCTAGAGCTGTGGCTTGTCTTTGGAAGCTAGTAAGAACAATACAGGTTTTGCTCCAAGAAATTCCCGTGGGTCCAGAGCATCAGCAACTGAGGGGAAAGGGAAGAGAGGGAAGAAGTAGGGAATAGACAACTCATTAACAGCTAGTGACATTTCTTTTAACAAAAACACAGGGAGGAAAAGCTGTTATGAAGCAAGAGACCAAAAAAACAAAAAAAGAAAGAAAGACAATTCCTCATATTACGTCTGGTGAACCAAGAGGGAAATCTCAACGCCCACGGACTGGGACTGGCTCCAGGAGGGAAACCTTAGACCACTACGTCAACCTTTTACAGTAAACATGTTTTGCAGGTTTAAACAGTCCAGCTGAAATTAAAAAAAA